>JAQISU010000163.1:3122500-3235000 GCA_029339505.1 Unio delphinus
ACACTGCTGACATTGTAGCCATATGACTGAAACATTCTTATTGCTTGATCCTGCCACACTGCTGACATTGTAGCCATATGACTGAAACATTCTTATTGCTTGATCATGCCACACTGCAGACATTGTAGCCATATGACTGAAACATTCTTATTGCTTGATCCTGCCACACTGCAGACATTGTAGCCATATGACTGAAACATTCTTATTGCTTGATCATGCCACACTGCAGACATTGTAGCCATATGACTGAAACATTCTTATTGCTTAATCCTGCCACACTGCTGACATTGTAGCCATATGACTGATTAGTTGCCAGAGGAAATAAAATATGGCATTTTAGTTGGTTTTTGTTTTTGTGAAAGAATGTTTTGTTTTGCTGGATTTTCTATTGTTATTGAAGATATGGACCCGTTAAATGACTAGTTTTTGTTTGGGGTCAAATAATTTTTTGATAAGCTGTGAAATTTTGATGTTGATATAAGCAGAGGTCAATCTCTGTATTCAGCCAAATTTAGCATGGTCAGTTAAACTGTCAAGGATCAATATAAAGTGTAACTCAGGTAACTGCCAGCCATGATTGATTGTGAGCCATAGGCCATTTATGTGGTTTTATCTTCACAGGTCCTGAACAAATACCACACTTTCAGATCTCTACTCTTGTTTGCCATGTAATTGTCATATACAGTTCTGACATAAAGGAATAGATCCAGCAAGGACCTCATGGAGTATTACTTGTTGGTAATTATTTTCAACTTCCATTTATTAAGGTGGTGTGTGATTCTTGAAATTAGGACTGTTAATAATTCAAAATCCTTACTTTTAAACAAGAAACTGTTGTGCAACCCTGTCATTGTTGCCAATAATACAGCTTGGCTTTAAAATGGACAGCTTTGAGGTGTCTGCTGAATTAGGTAGTTTGCATTGTTTGAGGTGTCTGCTGGATTAGGTAGTTTGCATTGAAATGTGTACCTTGTATGAATTATATGTGAATGACATAAAAGAATATATATGCTAGAATTACAGTAATGGTTTTCCCCTCCTTATTTACAGTATACCTTTCATCACAGGACTATAACTACAGTATAGTGTAAACAGTAAGGGTTGCTTTAAATAGGACATATTCATATTGCATATTTGCCAATGTTGAAAAATTGGTGTGGGAGGTGGGGGGATTATTGTAAATACAGACTTATTATTAGCTATATATGGGGAGTGGGTTTATCATAAATACTGACTTATTATTATTATTAGTATTATTATTATTATTATATATATATATATATATATATATATATATATATATATATATATATATATATATATATATATATATATATATATATATATATATATGGGAGTGGGTTTGTCATAAATATAAATACAGGCTTATTATTAGAGATAAATATTTATAGATATATATATATTATTAGATATATATGGGGAGTGGGTTTATCATAAATACAGGCTTATTATATATATATATATATATATATATATATATATATATATATATATATATATATATATATTATTAGATATACATGGGGAGTGGGTTTATCATAAATACAGGCTTATTATTTGATATATATATTATTAGATATACATGGGGAGTGGGTTTATCATAAATACAGGTTTATTATTAGATATATATATTATTAGATATACATGGGGAGTGGGTTTATCATAAATACAGGTTTATTATTAGATATATATATTATTAGATGGCGAGTGGGTTTATCATAAATACAGGCTTATTATTAGATATATATATTATTAGATATACATGGCGAGTGGGTTTATCATAAATACAGGCTTATTATTAGATAAATAAGGGGAGTAGGATTATTGTAATACAGGCTTATCAATAGATAAACATGGCAGCATGTGCTGTACAATGTTTGATAAGTAAAAGTAGTTAATTTAATTATATGATTCAGAACAGTCTGAATACATGTATAGTAATATATACACTGTACTTGTATAGTAATGTGTACAATTACTTGTATTGTACAGTAATATGTACATTGTACATGTACAATAATATGTATATTGTACATGATGGACAGTAATAATACTATGTAATTGCATCTTTTGCAAGGAAATATTATTTAGAGGTCTTGATCAAATGTAACTTTGCAGTCCATATTGTTTTTTGTTGGATAAAAGTCAAGGAAATTCACAGTATTCCAAAAAAGTATAAGTGCTTCATCTATCCAAAGCATGGTCCTAAAGAAAATGATAACCACAATTCTTGCACTGTAATAAAGTAAGTAAATTTATTGACTTCTATGCTAACACATTTAAAATATTTATTTTTTCTTGTGTAACACAGTTAGTCTCAAACTCAGAAGTAGATACCATATGAAACTATAATTCATGTGCATGTTTGTAATTTTATTATAAATACATTATAGTCACAAATTTGGACATTATTGGCCTGTGCAAAGTTCTTCTATATTTACCTCTTGATGGTCACTACATGTCATTATTTGTATCAACCGGGGAAATACTGGCTATGGGTGGTGATTTTGCATCTGCTGAACCCAAAAAGTTGGAATTAATAAAGGTAGTTCTGCAGCTTTTCTGTGTTTTTTATTACGATGAATAAATGTAATTTTAACAGAATTTTTTAAATTTAATCTCTTGAACACTTTCATCATAACATATATGAATAAAATAATGACACTCAGGTTCACTAAATTTCATATATTTCTGGAAAGTTAATTATGCAGGAAGTCATCTATATCCCATCCATTCATTTCATTTCAATAAAACTTGGACATTATTTAAATTGTTTTTAATTTTAACTTACAAGTTCAAGTTCATTCAATTATCATCGCTAAAAAATAAAAATAAAACATCAAGGTCATTCATCATCACTTTAAAGGTCATTCAGAAATCATCCAATTTAAATAGCAACCATGAACTTAAATATTTTGAAGAGCCAAAAACAAAACTAAAATGTCATGGTTTCAATTATCATCACTAAAATAAGCAACTAAATTGTGAAGGTCATACAGAAATCATCTACTTGAAACATCAACCGGGAACTTAAAACAGTTATGTTGAAGGGTCATAGTTACTCCCTTGCTTTTCCTGATAATTGAAGAACAGAAATGCACTGTTTGAAATGTAGCAGTTGTTATATTGTGTTGCAATATTAGCTTATTTCTGGTTACACTTGTCAGTATTGTTATTTTTAAGAAATGGCATTTTTCTTTCATGTCGTTCATAATACTTACATCATAGTGTTAATTATGATTACTAACTGTATTTAAATTTAACCTAAAAAACAACTGTGAAAGTATGATATACATGTACATATATATGTATGATATACATGTTGCAGCCACAAGTGTTTTTTATCATCTATGATTCTTTTGCTTTTGCCATTTAATTTCATAATAATGAACACTTTGTATATGTTGAAAATGAAATTCTTTACATAAAATATTTATTTACTTCCCTGTGTAGTAAAATAATATTTGCAATATCACATAATTTTTCATAAACTAAAGCTTTTGATTATCAAATAATGGTTGTAAAATCTGAAATTCATTTTAAATTTGAATATTTATTTCAATACTGAAGAAAATTTTGTCTGCTAATCAATTAATGTGATTATTTGTTTAATTTGTTACTTACCTAATTTGAATCATTTATGTATTTTTTTATCAGAATCATTTGCAATTTTTAATTTGTTTTGGCAAATAAGCCAATGAAACTGATGAGGAATTCAAAACATGGAATGATGATTTTGATAATTCAGAAGAAAAAATAATCCTATGAATTTCTGAATTGGGAATGTGTGTGTATGTGTGATTTGGATTTTTAACATAGCTTTAACAATTTTCCAGTCACATCGCATTAATGTCTGCAGTATTGCAATTTATAGTGATGTCTAGCATTGGGGAATCATGCTGCAGACATGTAGCATGATGTCCCACTCTCACATTATCCTTTACTAGGCTGACCAGTAATATTTCTATCCCCTTAATGCTGAGTGCCAAGTGAGGCAGTTGTTTCTACCATTTTATTAGTCTTTGGTGTGACTCATCCTTCTTCAAATCTGTGACCTCCTGCATCTGAGGTAGATGTTTTTACCACTAGGCCATCAAAGTGGTCCTAATTGAGCATTTACTATGGCTGATATTAGTGTTAGTTAATTAGACATTCATGACAGGTGGTCAAATACCAACATGATCACAGCCTTTAAAACCAGCACTGAAAGGTCTGTACTGTTTGAAGTTCTAATAGAGCATATATTGTTGTGGTTTTTCCTTTGTCTATTTATTAAATACAACTTGTCTGTCTGACCATTTATTGTTTTAAATGTTGATTTTATAACTCTTTGGTTGGTGTGCATGTATAACCCCATTCTTCGGTATGGGATAGATTATACATGATGGCCAGTGTAATTGGTAGAGGAAGAACCTGGGAAAACCAAGAAAAGACATTGACAGATAGGAAGCTACTGGGAAGCTTTCTCACATACCCATAATGGCTAAGTGTGAATGGCAAACCTATGCAGACAAGAGTGATATGTCAGAAATCTGTAAAAGTGAGTTCCTTACTTTTGACCACACAGGCCCCTAATTAGCCTTTTGGAAAAATAATGAAACACTAAATTGTTAATGGTGACAAATCTAAGGAGTTCATTGAATGATATGACTGTCATTATTAATAATGCAGGTCACAGTCCCAGACATGTACTCCAATGCTCCCATTTGCTTCATACCTATGGGGAAGAACAGTTGTGGCTCTGTGATTAAGGTATTAATCTATGGGTTCTTCACAAGGATTAGGTTCTTGCATTGTTGACACATTTTGGTCAAATTCAAATGTCAATTTATCACTGTGCTTGGGACTTTCAACTTGACCAGAACAGATCAGTTTGAAAGATTGTAAATTGATAGTGGTCAGTGTGACAGCTTAATGGCCTGGGGTCAAGTTTGAATAGAATGTATGTCAGACCATCTTGACATCCTGAACTGAAGCTTTTAATGTCCATCAAACAAATCCATGTGAAATACAATTTCAAATCATTCTTAGATTTCAAAATATGTTTATGCAAAATAGTTTAATAAGGAAAGAAACAGAGTAAAATGTAATACAACAGAGAGTGAAACAGAGTAAAATGTAATAGAACAGAGAGTGAAACAGAGTAAAATGTAATACAACAGAGTGAAACAGAGTAAAATGTAATACAACAGAGTGAAACAGAGTAAAATGTAATACAGCAGAGAGTGAAACAGAGTAAAATGTAATACAACAGAGAGTGAAACAGAGTAAAATGTAATACAACAGAGAGTGATCAATCCTTTTGAAGGTACCTTATTTACTTGTCTATAAGTTGAGTCTAACTGCAAATAACATAGATCTTGTTCTGCCATATCATAATGCATCTTCAGATCAGGGTCTGTGTTGTTTCTTCTAGCAGTTACTCCTAGCAAACTGACCCAGATTTGATGGAGCATTATGTAATAGTTAGACTGATACCAGGATGCCTGGTCCTAATATTAACCTCTTAATGCTGAGTGCCTAGTGAGGCACTTGCTAATACCATATTTAGAACTCTCTGATATGACACTGCCAGGGTTCAAACTGGGGAGACATATGCTATAACCACTTAAACCACCAAAGCATGCTGTTGCATTTTTTCAAATATTCTGTATTGTTGTTTTCCATGGATTACTGCAATGTAACAGAAACTAGCAGATGTAAATACAGGAAAATGTAGCTTTTAGCCAGGAGGCCACTTCCAGTGTACAACCTGGCTTTATCCTGTTCCTTTTTATTACATGGGTATATTTCAAAATCAGTGTATGGCTCCAGGCTCCAGTCCTCAACCTGGCTTTATCCTGTTCATTTTCATTATATGGGTACATTTAAAATCAGAGTATGGTTTGAGGCTCCAGGCCACAAGGCCACAACCTGGCTTTATCCCTAGACTGTGTCATGATATGGATACATTTAAAAGTCACTATCTGCCCTGTGTGTCTGGAGGAAGTCATATGTTTGCTATAATAACATGTAGGTGTGTGTGTGTATATATATAGTGTTAGAAGTATGCTTCAATTTTTCATAATTATTTTCCATTCAGCAAGAAAAAAACATCTTAATGTCCATGCCCTTCAACAATTATAGACAGATTCAAAACAGAAAGCAATATAAAATTAATACTTAACTGCTATGTCCTGATTTAAAATTTAAACAGTAGAATTGTGTGTACTCAACAATTTTATTTGTAGGATAAAACATTGTGGCAATCTTATTTTGTTTTTTATTGTGGGTTTTAACAGCATTATAGGCTGTTTCATGCTGGGGATATGGGATTTACCATTTAAGTGCCTTTCCCAATTGCACACAGCAAAACCAGGTTAGCATAGGTGGGTATCAGGCCCAGATCTTTATTAGTATCAGTCCAGTGCTCTACCAACTGAGCTACTGTGACACCCTCCATGTTTTGTAAATTTAAAATGGATACTGCAGGAGTCCCTCACTATAACACATGTAATATTTAAATGGATACAAGGATCCCTCACTATAACACTTGTAATATTTAAATGGATACAAGGATCCCTCACTATAACACTTGTAATATTTAAATGGATACAAGGATCCCTCACTATAACACTTGTAATATTTAAATGGATACAAGGATCCCTCACTATAACACTTGTAATATTAATAAAGAATATTACAGGGATCCTTCATTGTAACATAAAATATGAGCCATGATCATATCTGTATACTAAGGACCACACTGAGGTGTTTAATAGTGAAAGAATTCTGTATTCCTGTAATGCTGGGGGAAATTGACCAAAATAATGGTGAACACCTATTTTGGGGAGATACATTTAATGATGATAAATAAATCAGAACAATTAAGGCTTTTGGAACTCTATTGGTAGATCAGAGAATGCTAAACATGCACCACACATGGTCTTAGTTCAAAGGTTAAAGGCCAATAACAACTATTTTAGGTTCATTTCATGTCAAGCTCACACCCTCTTCTATTCTTGAAAGATTTTGTTTTGATTGAACTAGGTAGACTATTTAAATAAACAAATTAATTTTTATTAGATACCTAACTGTGACACGGCTTTCTACCAAGATAATCCTAAAACTTGTATTAAGATTGAAGTGGAAAGCTAGTATTGTACATTTTGTCTTTTTAAGCATCTGTCATTATGTATATATGTCATTAATGTCCTACATTGCAACATATTTCTCACTCAAGGGGGCCATTTATAAACTTGGCCTATATTTCCAAATAACAGTGGACAAAAGCTATGAAAATTTGGTGAGGTAGATTCTATCCTGTGGCAATAGGTGGCAGGATCTAACACAGGGCTGCCCAATGTATTGGGCCACAGGATAGAATCTACCTCACCAAATATTTAGAGTGGTTTAGAGTGTTGTTCTTCCAAGTTGTGCAATACCTCTGACAAGTGGGCTTGTGCAATATTGTACGAATAGCGCTCAAGACCCGAGACCCCTGTCACAACAAGGATTATATTTGTCTGGGCTAAGCATGGATTTGCCCAACATACGAGAAAAAGGCCAGAATCCCATAGTTCAATATTGCACAGCCCACTTGTTAGAGGTATTGCACAACCTGGAAGAACAACACTCTGAACCACTTCCCCTTAATACTCGCTATCTAGGAGATGACCGCCCACGGTGTAATCGCCCAGTTTGAGTATAGAATGTATATGGTAAACTGAGATAATATACTGAACAAAGAAACTACGAGCCCCCGTAATGATAAATAAACAATTTAATCAAAAAAGACAAAAGAAAACATACACAGTGAAATTTCTTTTCCCTCTGAATACACGTGGTTTCAGAATTTACTTTAACCGAATTTCAAATAAATGGCATTTAGCATTAAACAAATCTAGCCGTTTTATGGCTGATAGCTAATTTCATCATAAGAATCGAGTGTTCAATAAACTTTGTCCACATTGTACGTTTTTCATGACCTGTTTCGTCGAACTGTTTCTCTGCTCACTCGTTGAACTCTGACTCAGCCTTCTGTGTTAATGTATGCATCTTGCAACTCTTACTGAACAATATCTTTTTTCCGTCTTTGTACTTTCATCTATCTTCGCACTGCTCTCTCCAAATAAAACTATTTTCCTTTCAAAAGAAAAAGTAAAACGCACTAAGTCTCTTGTTTCACGTTAATAGCTGAGACTGTCCGTTTTGCTGGTTCGAACAATCAGATTTTACTATCAGTGATAACAATTTTATGGCTAGTAATCAACTACACATGTCTTCAGATCAATACAGCTAAACAACTTGTTAGTTCGGTTCGCTTTTACGTATTCCCGTAATTCATTACTTAAAGTAAGACATTAAATCTTAGAACACAATCAATATTCAAACAATATGATAAATTCAAGAATGAACATAACACTTTCCAATCGTCTCTACATACTGCTTTTACACATCAATTAACACTACATTCTTCTTACTATGAATTAAGGTACGAATTCTAATTCATAATTAAAAGCACATTATTAAATTAATGTAACAAATGAAACTATTCATACAAACATATCAACAAATCATGCAGATCTATAACAAAGAAACAATATATCAATTACATCATAATACGTGTGGATTTGAAACAAATACCTCATGTTTTTGGTGCATTTTCTCACAGTTGGATTCGGAGGTTTCTCTGCCTATTGCTTCGAAGGCACTGCTGTAAAAAATACCTCCTAAGTCTTTATTCCAGAATTAATGATAGTAGTTCTACACTGCTTTCTTTTAAGCACCTTCCAGAAGACTGAAGTAAATTTTTAACAAGTGGATATACATAATCTAAGTTTTCCTTGTATAGACACACCCCTTATTCCCCATCGCCCAATCACAACCAATATAATTTCTCGCGCTTTCCCTTGAAAGTTTTCGTCAGCGTGTCAAGATGCCATGCTGTCAGTTTCAATCAATTTTGACATGATTCGTGAGAGAATAATCCTTCCAGGAGGTTACTCTCGGTCAGTATGATTTAAACAAACACAATCAACTGGGTGACCCGATTAGAAAAATATCTCTAAGTGCCGAATGTCACACAAATCTCACAAATTGGCTGTTGGCTAGAACTAAGTGTTATCTAATGGGCTTGACCGAAAATTTGGCACTTTACACTTGTTTAGAGATACATATGGATTCCGGCCTATATCTCATATGTTGGGCAACTCCATCCTTAGTCCAGACAAATATATTCCTTGTATAGAGATACATATGGATTCTGGCCTGTATCTCATATTTTGGGCAACTCCATGCTTAGCCCTGACACCTATATACATTGTATAGTGGAAATACTTATGGATTCTGGCCTGTAACTCATATATTGGCAACCCTGTGTTAGGTCATGACACCTATAGTCATTATATACAGATACCTATGGACTTGGGCTAAAAATATGGACTTGTTACATACTTAAGCCAAAACTATGGAAAAATGATTGTTGCCAAATATCCCGATAATTGGTTCATTAATGTTTCATTTGGATATGGGCATTTCATCTTCAAATTAGTGAAATTAGCAAAGAAACCAGACTAACTTTACACCAGCATTTTTTAAACTGAACCTATTTATTCATGCAAAGCATCTGAATGATCAAACAGTCGATTATAAAATGTTTAAAACAGTTGTCCAGAAAACAATGCATGCTTAAGACCAAAAGGCGTCTATAAAAGTGCTAATAATCAACACAGAAGAATAAAAAGGAGTAGCAGGAGCCTTGTGAAAAAAGCGGGAAAGGACACAATATTGTTTATTGGACATCACATGTCAATTTGAATATCTTTTGTGTCCGTATATATGTATGCTGTCTTCATGTGAATTGGAAAAGAATTTCCAAGAATTATGACAAGTTGAGAGATATCAATAAGCCATTGAGCTGAATAGGGTTAAGAACTAGAGTTTATGCAATTGAATTAATTAATTAAACTGAATTAATTAATTAAATTAATTGGTAATTAAAGTCTGTGCATACTCAACAAACTTCTCAGTTGTTTTCACCTTACTGAAAACTGCTTAATCTTCAGATAAATAAATGCCTGCCTTACAGAGAGGGACTTGTCAGGGTTGGCAGGTTTGTCCTGTTGCAGTTAACCTTTGGCCTAGGCTTTAAGTTATTCTCACCTCTCATCATTACAGTTCTGTCATGTATGCCTCTGTTTATGTTGGAATTTGTTCTTTTGACTGTTGTCTGCAATGAAACTAACTGTATAGCAGTAGATAAGAAGAGCTAATATTTCTTTCATTTACCATATCTCACCAAAAATATACTTGTGCTACATTTTTAAGTACTTATGCAATTCGGACAGGTTTTCAGTGTGTATGATGGATAATGTCCTTTCTCTTTGTTATGTCTTATGTATGTAACTATATGTTTAGTGTCTGGTTGATTGGACTCACAATAATTTGTAAGTTAATTTTGAAAGTGACCATAAAGCTGGAAAAATGCTTTTGATCATTTGTTGGCAGCTGTTGCAATGTTTTATGATTGCTTAAATTGACTCACAATACATCTAAATTAAAGTACACTTTTATTACAAGCCCTTGTCCATAGGTGACGTTGTTGTTGTTGTTTTAGGTTTAGCGCCATTTTCAGCACACAATAGGCTATACATGGTGGCCAGTATTACTAGCGGAGTAAGAACATAGGAATGAACCACCGACCCATGAGAAACTACTGGCAAGCTTATCGCATACCCACATGGGCCAAATCTGAGACTCGAACCCATGCAGACAGAGATGAGATGGCAGTGATCCATAATGGTGAACACTTTAGACCACACAGTCGCTTGGGGGCTCCTGAGATGACATTGTTAATGCAAGAAGAAATAAAGCTATGCAGGTTATAGATAGCCTTATCTATTCAATATGTACTTCTTGATTGGCACACACATTGGCACAGACTTTAAGAACAATTAAACTAAAAATTAACAAACTGAAAATTGTCCTTTAATATTATAGAACAATTAAACTAAAAATTAAAAAAACTGAAAATTCTCCTTTAATATTATAGAACAATTAAACTAAAAATTAACAAACTGAAAATTCTCCTTTAATATTATAGCTGGTGGCCTGTTCTCAGTGTAGTAGGTACTGCATCAAATTTGCCACCATTTTGAGACTCCTAGCCTGCTCAGTTAAGAACGAGTGGTACAGTAGAACCTGTCTTGTAAGACCACCTCTTTTGCCAAACAATTATGGTCTCTCAAGACAGGCGGTCTCTCATAACAGGTCACAATGCTATATAATGAATACATTTGTGCATTGAGAATGTGGTCTCTCAAAACAGGTGTTCTCACATAGCAGTGGTCTTTCAAGACAGGTTTTACTGTACTACAACAGAAAGACTTTTTTTTAAAAATACTACTTGTCTTTTTAGGGGCCCTGAATGTCCAAGTGGTTTAAAGTGCTCTCCATTACGGATCACTGCCATCTCACCTCTGCGTGTATTCGAGTCTAAGATTTGGCTAATATAGTTATGTGAGAAAGCTTGCCAGTAGCTTCTCATGGGTCGGTGGTTCTTTCAGGGAATTTCCCGGGTTCTTCCTCCACCAATAATACTGGCCGCCATTAATAATAATAATAATAATAATAATAATAATAATAATAATAATAATGCTTTATTTATAGAGGGTGACTCATTAGTCAAGGACTATTCTGCCTTGAGGCCATCTTAAGGATAGTATATCAATACACATTATATGAAGATAGCAATAATTAGTGCTTATTTTAGCATGTTTAGTATTAAAATACTAAATTCCATTATCTATTAGAAACACATGCATGCTCATGATATCTCTTCTTAAGTACTCTAATATTTCCAGCCAATTTTACATGTAGTGGAAGCCTATTCCACAGAACAGTACCAGAGTATTGAAAACTCTGTTTGAATTGCTCTGTTCTTGGTTTTGGTACTAGAAGGTTTCCATGTGATATTGATCTCAACTGGTATTGTGTTGAAAAAGGCCTGAATAAGTCCTGAAGATACTCTAGTGCAGTTCCATGTAGACATTGATATATCTATCCTGTCACATATTGTGAACCATGACAGTTGAGTTCTGTAAATAATGCTTTTGAGGCATGATCAACAGATGCATCTAAAATTACACATGCTGCTCATTTCTGCAGTATAGCCTATCGTGTGCTGAAAAATGGCATTAAACCCTACAACAACAACTACTTGTCTTTCCTTTTCCTCTCTTTTTTATTAATTTATGGAGTGAAATTTTAATACCCATAGATCATTACTATTACTTACCAATTATATTTCATGCTTACCTTTGTAACATTGCTGTAGAAAAATCACTATAATGGTAGATGTTTGCAATAGCATGATAATCATTGCCAGTGTATTGTAAGTTTCCAGTTGATGTGTATGTAATTCAATAATCAGTTATTGTAAGTTTCCAGCTGGTGTGTTTGTATTTCAATAACCAGGTATTGTAAGTTTCTAGTTGGTGTGTTTGTAGTTTAATAGCCAAGTATTGTAAGTTTCCAGTTGATGTGTTTGTAATTCAATAACCAGATCTTGTAAGTTTCCAGCTGGTGTGTTTGTAGTTCAATAACCAGGTATTGTAAGTTTCTAGTTGGTGTGTTTACATTTCAATAGCTGAGTATTGTAAGCTTCCAGTTGATGTGTTTGTAATTCATTAGCTGAGTATTGTCAGTTTCCAGCTGGTGTGTTTGTAGTTCAATAGCCAAGTATTTTAAGTTTCCAGTTGGTGTGTTTGCATTTCAATAGCTGAGTATTGTAAGCTTCCAGTTGGTGTGTTTGTAGTTCAGTAGCCAAGTATTATAAGCTTCCAGTTGGTGTGTTAGTAGTTCAATAGCCAAGTATTGTAAGCTTCCATTTAGCATATGTACAGTTCAGTAGGATGTTGCTGGTTCTAATTAGTATGTTTGCAGTTCAGTGGGAGTTTAGTGTTATGAGCTTTGGTGGTTTAAAATAACCATACAATCAGTTATTCAAAGCCTGGACATTTGTTAAGTGGATTTGTATTAAAGTTGTTTAAGTTACTTTCTCATGTCCAATGATTTTTTTTTTTTTTCTTACTCCCAAAAGTAAACATGGTGAACTAACATTCTGAGACAATCTTATTTTTCAACATCAAAGAAAAGAATGAGAGCAAAGTTTGTCTTAATGTGACATGGGTTCATCATTCTGGGAAAAGAACGCGAAAAATTTGGAGTAGAATTGTTGAAATCAGGAATTCTGCACAATATGTAATATTTGACTTTGGGGACTGGTGTTAATTTACTTCACAGCTTTGGACTATATTTGACCCCAAGGACGTACAAAGTATATCACTGAAAATATTTTTACTTGAAGTAAATATGTGACCTTTTAACAGTCCTATATGTGAAAATAAAATTAAAAACACAACCATATTTATATTTGGGTTGATATGGTAAATCTGATCTGGGCACCAACAGTGTTGCAGAGTCTTGGAATTGGAAGCTAGGGAAATCTGTTACAAAGGATCATTGTGGAGGTATACTTTCCCAGATTGGGTGGGGTCCTAAAAATACAAAATTGTTCTGTAACTTTGTTGTAGTTTAGTATCATCTCTGGAATATTGCCAGGAGAAAAGTTGTGTTGCACAAGTCCACCTCTCTACTTCTTCAGAAATGACACCTTCTTATTGGTTACTCTCTGGCTAAATTGGACTATTTCATATCCATTGTGTGTTTTCTGAACAGAGTTTTGTGACTTTTCATTCCAAGACAATTCTGATCATCATTTTATCAAAGGTAAGTATTTTTTATAAAGGTAAGTATTTTTTATAAAGGTAAGTATTTTTTATGTAGCAGGGGACAACAGATTTTAATTCATGCCAGAAAAATTGCAATCTAATTAACTGTTTTCAGTATTTTAATGAATCCATAACTTTGGATTCCATATTTACCTTTAGTTTTGATAGTCGTACGAAAAATGTACAAATCCTTCAATATACAAGTTTGTCTTGCCTGGATAGCATGGTAGGCACATGTACTGTTTCGCCAATTCTGATGGATTATGCTTCTCTGTTGAAGTCTTATATTTCATGTAACTTGTAGATTCAAGCTTTAAATATTCAGAATAAATTGTTATGGCTTCTTTGTTTCTTTTTGAACCTGGTAATGCATTTAATGCCAATAGATTGACAAAATAGCATTCTGTTAGCTTGTATGCAACTGTCTAAGCAGCACATCTGGACACCTGCAGATATAAGCATAAGAAATAACATCGGTAAATGACAGGAGGAGATTTGTACTGCCCCTGAGCAAAGAACAATAATAAATTTGGGTACTTGGCAGGGTACTCTCCGATTAATATCATTGCCATCTTGAATACAAGTTTTATCTGTAATTCTCTTTCATATAATACAATTTTGTTCTGGTTTCATCATTTTGAAGATGGCTCCACTTCCATAGAAGATGGTCCATATCCTGAAAAACATTTTCTTGGATTGGTGAGGGGAAAGTGGATGGTGCTTAGGGTAGTTAATGAAAATGCTCAATACACAGTAGGGGATACTTTTGCTATAACTGACATTAATTTAATATATATTTAATTTAATTTATTTAATAACATAAATATTTGAATTTGCCATAATATAATATATTGAAGTACATAATGAGAATAGCAAGAAGTTCTTAAATTTGTTAATGGATGATATAAATTGATTGGTACACGGAAAATATGAAAAGAATTGCTCAAGATGATTGGATGAGATTGTCACATGTGTTGAAATATGGATTTACTGTTTTCAATCCAAGGAGAAAACAGTAAAGATTGGATTGGAGATTTGGTCAGTCTGTCAATAAAGTTGTATATGTATTACATGTATTTTCTAATGCAAAATACCCTGCCATCTATTTACCTATGTCATCCATTTACCTATGTCATCCATTTACATATATCATCCATTTACCTATATTACCTATGTCATCCATTTACCCATGTCATCCATTTACATGTCATCCATTTACCTATGTTACCTATGTCATCCATTTACCTATGTCATCCATTTACATATGTCATCCATTTACTTATGTTACCTATGTCATCCATTTACCTATGTCATCCATTTACCCATGTCATCCATTTACATATGTCATCCATTTACCTTTGTTACCTGTGTCATCCATTTACCTATGTCATCCATTTACATATGTCATCCATTTACCTATGTTACCTATGTCATCCATTTACCTATGTCATCCATTTACCCATGTCATCCATTTACATATGTCATCCATTTACCTTTGTTACCTATGTCATCCATTTACCTATGTCATCATTTACCCATGTCAGACTTTACTTGTGGTAGTGAAACATCACCAAATCACCCAACTGTGCACCACTACCCAAAGCATAGATGTTAAAAACGTTAAATTAAAATAAAAAATGTAACAAAACGCATTTCATTCTCAATAAATAAAAAAAGAAAAAAAACGTTCCAGTAGTTTTTACTAAAAAAAAATACAAAAATTGGACTTTATAGCATGCGAAACATTCCAAAGAAAGAGACTGAAAAAGGTTAAACACAGCATCATCTTCCAATGTATACACGCCTGGCCTACACTACCAGATATCAGCACTACCGTATGCTGTAGCATGTTTACGTAAAGTATCATAGGCTAGCATCATGGATTCATTATTGATCGATATTTATTATCTAGAGTATGATAGAGGACCGCCTGTATGGCAGATGTTTAAAAAAAATGGAAGTACCAAATATAACCATCAACCCCTCAACCATCTAGATTTTTAGATATTTACCTCTGTAGCAGACACACACAAATACTAAGCCAAATCGGCTGCTCATTTACAACACAAAATATGCATTTGATCTCCAATACTAGTCAAATGTGACAGGCAGTCACCAACAGGCCAACCCATTTTCAAGCCTAACTCAAAGTATATGTAAACATTACAGATTTAGCTTTTCTTTTTTTTTTCTCCCTTTTTTATTTTTTAAATTTTTTTTGGGGGGGGGTTTTGTAGTCTTGTAGTCATGTCATTTTAGATGTTGTACAGCACCTAGAGCTTCTTAAGATTAGGCACTATGCAAAGTCCTCATGATTATTATTATTATTATTATTATTATTATTATTATTATTATTATTATTAACATTACTATTATGTTTGAATTTAAAAATGTTCAGATTGTGATAATTAGGCTTAATTAACTCGTAATTCAGTGAGACCATACTGAGGTTGCTTGAAAAAAAAATCAAAGACCATTCCATGCTAACATGTCCGTCCCACAGAAATATCAGTGTTACTGAAGTTGCTTGAAAAAAAAAAAATCAAAGACCATTCCATGCTAACATGTCCGTCCCACAGAAATAGTGTTACTGAAGTTGCTTGAAAAAAAAAATCAAAGACCATTCCATGCTAACATGTCCGTCCCATAGAAATATCAATGTTACTGAAGTTGCTTGAAAAAAAAAAAAAATCAAAGACCATTCCATGCTAATAATGTCTGTCCCACTGAAATATCAGTGTTACTGAAGTTGCGAGTTAATTCCAGTAAGGGAACAACATGTTCTATATTGAGTTGTGTTTTGTGAGTATCTATTTATTGATTATTTCTCTATCCTCTGTTTTAATACAATTTTCATTAATTCACATAGCTTGAAATACACTAGCAAGTATACAATTTTCTACCAGTTTTAAGTTTTTGTATCTTGGTGAAAAATCTGGCAGACAGTTGTTGGTACCAAGCAGTTCTGAAAAGTACAGGTTGCCAGTGTTTACATTCCATAAATATGTAAGTCAATCAGTGTTTTGGTTATTCTTGGAATTTTCTACCAATGGCCTTGACATTGCTGTTGAAGAGGGCATGTACTAATCAAGGTTGTTTAAAAATTGTCAGTAAGATAATGGGTAAGTTCAATTAATGGACAATTCAGTTTTGTCCAGTGTATTAAATACACTCCGCATGACAATAGTTTTCAGACAGTTTTGCAAAGTAGCATGTACATTAATTATTATAAGTTGAGGACATAAACAACAACAAAATCACCTGCAAAATGACATGTATAAAATATTTTACGCTGAGAAGATAAACACCAACAAAATCACCAGCAAAATGACATGTATAAAATATTTTCAGCTGGGAAGATAAACAACAACAAAATCACCAGCCAAATGACATGTATAAAATATTTAAGCTGGAAAGATAAACAACAACAAAATCACCAGCAAAATGACATGTATAAAATATTTAAGCTGGGAAGATAAACAACAACAAAATCACCAGCAAAATGACATGTATAAAATATTTAAGCTGGGAAGATAAACAACAACAAAATCACCAGCAAAATGACATGTATAAAATATTTTAAGCTGGGAAGATAAACAACAACAAAATCACCAGCAAAATGACATGTATAAAATATTTTCAGCTGGGAAGATAAACAACAACAAAATCACCCGCAAAATGACATGTATAAAATATTTTAAGCTGGGGAGATAAACAACAACAAAATCACCCGCAAAATGACATGTATAAAATATTTTAAGCTGGGAAGATAAACAACTACAAAATCACCAGCAAAATGAAAAAACAAAAACCAAGCAAAAATAATACCAAACATGAAAGTAACAGGAATAATGCAGTGAAAATGGAAGGTAACTTGATTTGTGATTGTTATACCAACTGGTCCTCTTAGTGATTTTTCATTAAGTGTAGCTTAATGACAATTGCAAATCCTTCTTTTTGTATGGTATTGAGTAACAGCTGGCTTGATTAAAGTTTTTATAGATTTGAGTTATGCCTGGAAATTCTCACAAGATGTGATGACACAAGAAGCATACTGTTAGATAATCTGCATAGATCTAGATTTGTCATTGTATATTGCACCAGTCGATATGAGTCTCTGTGATTATGACTAAATAGTAGAACTAACAAGCACCTTAGTCTTTGATCTGCTGGCAGATTTTGTGACAGCAGTCCAGGGTCTGCATTGTTTGCAGCTGGACCCAATATGTATGTGAGTATATATGGTAAATTTATTTGGATATATAAGGTATAGGCATGTTCAGTGAGAGATGTTACTGCCCCTGACAGTTGTGGCTTTCTTGAAAAGCTCATTGGTACATCGAAATTAGAAACCATGCGAATTTACAATCCCCGTTTCCTGCAAGTAATACTCCTGTTAGGAATGCATCAACTACCGGTAGTTAGTTGCTATCCCTAAGGAATGCTTAGTAAAAAATGTAGCAACTTTTTTATTTTGCAGTTTTATACATTTCTATTTTCATAGATCGATCTAGAGTCATAGTCGGTGGTTGTATACGATTGGTTAGGCTTATTTGCCATTATGGAAAATGTTTGTACAGGAAGGCATTAAGCACATTGATGGAGAAATTTAGATGTATTTAATAACATACATATGCATATAATATATTGTTGAAATAGCTTTAATTCTCTACTTCAGATCTTATATTAGTATTACAATATGTGGCACCATCACAAAAAGGCAATGGTATGGATAAATATCTACAGCATGGATAAATAGATCGGTAAAGCGATACTGAGTAGAAAAAAATTCCAACTTTTCTATTTTACATTTTTACACATTTATTTTAGCATAAATCAATTTAGAGTGATGAGAATCAAATAAATTGATTTAATTTTTATAATAATTGGTGGTTGTATATGATTGGTATGATTTTATTTGCCTATACCGAAAGAGTTTGAATAGGTAGGCAGGCACACAGACAGACAAATGAAGATGTTCTTAATAAGATGCATACACATATTATATACTGTTATATAGCTTGAATTTTATACCTCACATCTGTTGTATTAGCATGGAGATATGTTACACCATCCCAAAACAGCATGGGTAGACGCATGTATCAAGAATATGTAGATTGATAGCGTTTGTATGGGAAGACGTTAGGCGCATTAACAGACAAATGAATTTAATAAGATACCTACACATATTATAGACTGTTGTAAAGCTTGAATTCTCTTCTTCACATGTATCGTATTAGCATATAAATATGTAATACCATCACAAAATGGTACAAGTAGATGCATGTAACCTGGATATGAAAATCGGTAAATTCGCAAGCGATACTGAAAAAATACACACATTTTTAGTTTGCATTTGTATAAATTTATGTTGCTACAGAGGCCCCCACTGAAATCATTTAAATTTGCTTAGGCCAGTGCTGCACACCTAGATAGCTGGCAATGCAGGTATCAAATGCATAATTGTTGGGTTATGAGTCCAGCATTCAGCATGCTGATATCACAATATAGGGGCCCTGAGTGGTCTAAAGCACTTTCCGTTACGGATCACTGCCATCTCATCTCTGTCTGCGTGGGTTCGAATCTAAGATTTGGCTAATGTAGTTATGTGAGAAAGCTTGCCAGTAGCTTCTCATGGGTCGGTGGTTCTTTCTGGGGTTTTTCCTGGTTCTTCCTCCACCAATAATACTGGCCACCATGTATAGCCTATCGTGTGCTGAAAAATGGCATTAAACCCAACAACAAAAACAACAACATATGAGAAAGCTTGGCAGTATCTTCTCGTGGGTCGAAAGTTCTTTTGGGGGTTTTTCTCTGGTTCTTCCTCCACCAATAATACTGGCCACCATGTATAGCCTATCGTATGCTGAAAAGTGGCATTAAAACCTAAAACAACAACATCACAATATAGCAATCTCGGCTGTTAAATTGCCAGAATGCATTTCCTTTTCCCAATTTCCCAATCCATCTGTTGTCTAATGCAGATCTTGGTCTGGTTAATTTGCTAGGAGTGATCAGTCGAACAAATAATGTAGACCCAGATCATCATGGTGCATTATGCACTGGCACTGGCATATCTTGGTCTGGTTAATTTTTGGGGCTTGTTCCTGTCAGTAAATATAGGGACAGTTTGTAGCATGAGAATGCATTTGCAGCCTTTGGGATTGAAAATGTTGTCAGAATATTATTACTGATATGGTTTTTGTAAGCAAGATTTGAATTTAATAAAATTGTTTTTGGCATTGTTGGCGAAATTTATTTTTTTTTACCTCAAAGTTGAAATTAAAATATTTGGCAATGTTTTACTATTTGAAACTTGGTTTGTACTTTTTTTCTGTTCACCTTGTATGTTTTAGACATTACATTTGTTTTGTTCAGATTAAGTTTAGGGTCAGGAAAATAAAGGTTACTTTGTAATGGTTGTTGAAACCAAATGAAGTATAGAAAGATTAACTTTGTGTTACTGATATCCCTGTCTGTAACTCACACACCAAACAATATGGGGCATATAACCAGCTCCCTCAAAGAACCTGAGCATGGCTAATTAGGGATATATTTACAATATATAATTTTTGAGCACACAGGGTGGTGTTGATTTACCCAGGTGGCTATCCAGTATTTCTTGATTTATTAGCTAGAAAAAAATTGACATTAAAGATAAACAAGAGCAACACAAAAGCATATACATGTTATGTTTATAGTAATTTTCTAGAAATTGAATTTGACATCATGCTCAAATACTGAAAGCATGAACTGGGTTTTCTTGCTTTATACCTTGGGGAATTCTGAAGATCTCAGAAGGGGTGACAACCAATTTACACCCCACCACCCAAGGTCAGAATCTAATTAGTGAAGGGTTTCCCCAGTATATTTTAATTGTCCCACACAATTTCTACAAATGTTTCTATTAGACTTATCTAATTAACACATGCTTCAAAAGTTTCCATGGTCACTGGTCAAGGGTCTTTAAACTAGATTAACACTACTTCAGTGTTGATCCAGGTGTTGGAAACTGTGTGTACCAATATAGTATTTCTCCTTTCCATGTGTAATAAAAAGTACTCTGCCCCAATATAGACCTCTTAAATGAAACGTGTGTATGTGTGTGTGTATATATATACATATATATATATATATATATATATATATATATATATATATATATATATATATCGTCGGCATCCGTCCGTCTTTGAGAGACAATGGTGTAGCTTCCGATTTGGTTGTCCTATCTACACCTTCGTGAGTGGCTGAAGAGTCCGACCCTTGAGTGACAGTCTCTGTTGCACTTGCTGCAGGTGTATGCTGATGCTTGCTGAGGATGTTTTTGGTTCGCCTTCCTCCTGGCTCTCTTTGCAGCGAGGTTTGTGTTTCTCATCTCCTCTGCTTTCTGAGTGCCCTGTCTGACAGCAAGACGCCACGCGGAGCGGTCGTCAGCACAGCTCTCCCAATTGTTTATGTTGATGTTGGCTGTCTTCATGTCCTTTTTGCAGACATCTTTGTATCGCAGACGTGGCCTTCCAGTTGTTCGTGCACCTTCTACTAGCTCGCCGTATAGCAGGTCCTTGGGTATGCGGCCTGGGTCCATTCTCCTAACATGGCCTAGCCAGTGAAGGCACCTCTCACTGAGAATGGAGAACATGCTGTTCATTCCGGTGCGTTTCAGAACCTCAGTGTTGGGAACTTTGTCCTGCCACTGGATATGCAGAATGCGCCACAAGCACCTCAGGTGGAAGCTGTTGAGTTTCCTCACTTGACTCGCGTAGGTGGTCCATGCCTCGCTGCTGTAAAGGAATGTGCTGAGCACGCATGCTTGGTAGACATGCAGTTTGGTCTTCTCGGTGAGGTTGTGATTGTCCCAGACCCTCTGGTTCAGTCTCTCCATAACTGCTGATGCCTTGGCAATCCGGCCATTTACATCAGTATCAACGGAGAGCGAGTTGGAGATGGTGGACCCAAGGTATGTGTAGTCCTCAACAACTTCCAGATTGTACCCATCAATGGCAATGGTGGGAGAGGAGTCTGCGTCCTGCACCATTACATTCGTCTTCTTCAGACTGATGGTCAGTCCGAACTCCTTGCAGGTGTGGGAGAGGCGGCATACTAGCTGCTGCAGTCCATCTTCTGTGTGTGATGTCAAGGCTGCATCGTCGGCGAAAAGCAATTCACGGATGAGAACCTTTGTAACTTTAGTCTTTGCACGGAGACGGGTGATGTTAAACAGCTTTCCGTCAGTCCTGGTGTGTATATACACACCCTCACTGCAGTCCTTGAAGGCGTACTGGAGGAGAATGGAAAAGAAGATGGCAAAGAGAGTTGGCGCAAGGACACAGCCTTGCTTCACTCCGCTGCTGACTGGGAAGGCCTCTGATGTTGCGCCGTTGAAGCACACTGTGCTGTGCATGTTCTCGTGGAACGATGTTATGATAGCGAGCAGTTGTGGTGGGCAGCCTATCTTCTTAAGGATCCTGAAGAGTCCGCTCCAGCTGACCAGGTCAAATGCCTTGGTCAGGTCTATGAAGGCAATGTAGAGGGGCATCTGCTGCTCACGACACTTCTCCTGCAGCTGCAAAATTAACGAGAAAATATATATATATATATATATATATATATAATGCAGAGGACTACACCAAGAGATGCTATTTTCCCATATTATCCATACTTTTCATAATGTTTTAGGTTGGGCATATAAGGTCATCCAGCATACTGTTGTCTGTCAATCTAATTAGTCTGTTAACATGTTAACTCCTGGAGGTTTTTGCTGTTTTCCATGAAATGCCAGTAGGAAACACATTTGGTGGACTATTTCTGAATACATCCTAATAATTGACTTCCAAGCAATTTTCCAATAGCCCTATAATACATAGACTTCCAAGCAATTTTCCAATAGCCCTAATACATTGACTTCCAAGCAATTTTCCAATAGCCCTAATACATTGAACTTCCATGCAATTTTCCAATAGCCCTAATACATTGACTTCCAAGCAATTTTCCAGTAGCCCTAATACATTGAACTTCCAAGCAATTTTTCAATAGCCCTAATACATTGACTTCCAAGCAATTTTCCAATAGCCTGATGCCTAGTTAAAAAAAATATTTTCCATTGGTTTACTCATGCATGACCAGAAGATGAAAAGTTGGAAGTTCTTTTCTTCTTTTCTTCTTTTTTTGGTTGCTTAACAGACCCATAATTTTCGTATGGAGAAGACTCTTTATTCAAAATGTCCACCTTATCCTACCTTTTGCACAGGTTCACCTGTCTATGTTTACTTCAGACCCGTCTGCCTTAGATCTAAGGCCATAAAGTCTCAAATCTGGACACAAAAATTAGATTCCGACCATGGGCAAATTTCGGGTGGAAAAAAAAATGGGTTATAAAAATTAATTTTTTCCCTGTTTTTTGTAGTGCAACTAAATTGTCCAGATTATTTGGTATCATTGTAGAGCTAATTCTGTCTACCTTTATATAATATCCCCCACTTTAGTGTATCATGCATGACCTTGACACTACACAGCATGGAATAGGCTACTACTTCATGCCTCGTAAACTCTGCTCAAAGGTTAATGTGTTAATATTTGCTGGAATCATGGTAGTTCAATCCATTGAGGGCCAGACTCATAATCCAAGGGATGGTTCATTTGACACCCATCCAAGATGTCTGCATCATTGTATCATTGGGATGTTACTTAGCTTTTATTCCTCAACATGAAATTGCCAAAATTGTGTTAAAAGTGCCATTAAAACAAAACGATCAACAAACATTTTCTTGCCCATAACATAAGGTTGAAAAGATATGTGTGATAATGTGTTCAAATATATATATATGGATATGCTACAAAACACACTGTCTATACATATATATATATATACCGGTATATATATTTTATTAGGAGAAAATTGATTACATGGTCTTTCATTTATTCGGACCATGTAAATACATGTAGTACTTATTTGCAGCGTTATGCACATGCTTTAATAAAATGGCAAATTTTCAAAATGTCCTCTTAACTTACTTTGTATTAGGAAATATCTCTCCAGATTTGTATTTTACATTTAGCTTGGTTAGGAAAATATCTTCCTATGCTTAAAATAGTACATGAAATTTCCTGCTTTAGTTATTTTGGGATTTCCTCCATTATGTTTATACATGTATTTCTAGCTGTTGATATAAACTGGAAATGGGATGGTTTTTTTTAAATATCCTTTACATATCAGAATGATGTCACCTGTCATGTGTAATTTTGGAATTTGATCTTAAAACATAAAGTCAAGAAGAAATCAAATTTATCTTAATATTAACATTTTCTCTGAACCATGTATGGCATTTCTTTGAACCATGCATGGCATTTAAAACCATGCATGGCATTTCTATGAACCATGTATGGCATTTCAATACCCCTTATCAAAGAATCCTTTCATCCAGAAGATAATACATCTTGGGTGTTTAGTAGTCAGTTATCAGATGTGATATAGAGACAAGACAGATGTTTTTTTTATACCTCAGTAAAATTGAAGTCTGTGGGTTTTTTTTTATACCTCAGTAAAATTGAAGTCTTTTTTTTAATACCTCAGTAAAATTGAAATCTGGGGGTTTTTTTTACCCTATACCTCAGTAAAATTGAAATCTGGTTTTTTTTTTACCCTATACCTCAGTAAAATTGAAGTCTGTGTTTTTTTTTATACCTCAGTAAAATTAAAGTCTGTGTTGTTTCTGAGACATGGATGGATAGTAAGTATATCAGAATTTTCAGTGCAAGCAGCTACATTTAACTTTTTCTATATACTGCAAGATGCCTATGTTTCACCACGATCATGACCACTTGGGTGGCCTAGTGATTAGAGCATCTGCCTCAAATGCAGGAGGTCGTGGGTTTGAACCCTGGTTGAGTCATACCAAAGACCTATAAAAATGGTATTAGCAGCTGCCTTATTTGGCATTCAGCATTAAGAGGTTAATGTTAGGACTGGTCATCCTGATGTCGGAATAAAATTACTAGTTGTCTGTGACAAGATGCCTCAGTGCTAGACATCACTTTAAACTGTCACACTACAGACATCAATGCGATATGATTGTTGGCAGAATTGTTAATGCTGTATCCAGAACACACACACACACACACAATACCATACATTTTTACCATGCAGGCACCTTGTATTGGTAGGTAATTTAACTTATAATATGCAAACAAACAAAAAAACACATTGAAGGAGTCAGGCCACACTGTCTTTGGCCATGCTGTTAAGTACATATATACAAAGGTTATGGAAATATGTACCTTCCTATTACTAATTCAACTCTTCATAGTATGTTACTAACTAAACTCTCATAGTATGTTACTAACTAAACTCTCATAGTATGTTACTAACTAAACTCTCATAGTATGTTACTAACTAAACTATCATAGTATGTTACTAACTAGACTCTCATAGTAGGTTACTAACTAAACTCTCATAGTATGTTACTAACTAAACTCTCATAGTATGTTACTAACTAAACTCATAGTATGTTACTAACTAAACTCTCATAGTAGGTTACTAACTAAACTCTCATAGTATGTTACTAACTAAACTCTCATAGTAGGTTACTAACTAAACTCATAGTATGTTACTAACTAAACTCATAGTATGTTACTAACTAAACTCATTGTATGTTACTAACTAAACTCTCATAGTATGTTACTAACTAAACTCTCATTGTATGTTACTAACTAAACTCTCATTGTATGTTACTAACTAAACTCTCATAGTAGGTTACTAACTAAACTCATAGTATGTTACTAATATATATACTCTCGAGAGATTACTTTTGCTAGTCTCTATTTGTCATTGTATTATCAACCAGTCAATCTATATACATATGTATACTGTTTAATGTTTACCCAATTCTAGACTGGATCCCATTTTATATATACATAACTCCCTTTATAAGTATGCCAAAAATAAAGTGTTAACCCACTTATAATTTAGGGGTCAGACATGGATCCCATTTTTTTCACTAGAAAATGCAAAAAAGTTTTGCCCCTGTTTTATTAAACATGAGGAAAATGATCAAAATTGGTGAATGAAAATGTGATACATGTATATTGATCATTTTTATCATAAATTTAAAAAAAACATGTTTCAATTTGAATAGACATCATGTAATTCACAACTTTTAATAAGAAGTCATACATTTTGTTCGATTGTTATTCCAAAAAAGATTCTCAGTACATTGTATCGAAAATACTCAACATCATTTTGATTATTGAAAATATAACTTTCCTTCTAGCGACAACATTTCATTAAATATTTACCAATTAAAATCATTTGTCAAGTTAAATTTGTTTTAGATTTTTTAGTTGAGTTTTAGTGTAATCATAATAAATGCAATATGCCTTTGTATATTAACACTTGAGAATTGTCAAGCTACCATCACAACTATGGCTTTGAGAATTTGTGTGAGAACTTGATTAAGTACTGACAGTTACGTGCTTAGGCTCGAATAAGCAGCAACACAGAAAGAGTGAAAACTAACAAGCTTGTTTAAACAATGAATTTATTAAGTACAATTATTTTCATAAAATAAATAAACTTACAGTTTTAGAGAATCAAATCCAACATTAATCCAATATAGAAATCACAAAAAATAATCCACTAATGGAATTGTAAGAGTCCTAATAAATAAATGTTCTAATAGTTCCAGGTTCGAATCTTGACGATGTAATCCAAAATGGCTGACAATGTCACGTGATGCAGTTCTTGTTTAATTTATCATCCAAATGAATTATGAGCACATGTTTTCTCCTCTAAATAGATAATAAATCCTCTTTCTTCAATGAATTGACACAAAGTCCAGAACAAAATTATAACTCAAACATGAATACACAACTGTTAATTTTAAAGCCCAACATTCTACTGAATTGTTCTATCCCAAACAACAGTTCATATACTTGTTTTTCTTAAGTAAACAAGTGATCAGTGATTTTCTAGAAATTGATAGAGGTTCATGGAAGGTCACAGAAAGAGACTGCCTTCAAAAGGTCACTACTCCAGATATTTCCTACTAAAAATAAAAAGTTGTCCTTGAAATTAACCAATAGTTTTAGATGCTTGTTGACAATGGCTAAAGCAGGGTCAGGAATTAGGTCAACAAGCCAAGGACAAAAACTTGTTTACAGCTAGTCTAAGTCAACCTGAATTTTCTAGAAAAAATCTCTCAATTAATGAATATTAAACCATAAATGACAAATTTGGATTTAACAATAAAAAATAAATAAATTAAATCCAATAGCCGTAACACTGACCCTATTTTGATTTTAGACTTGTGGAAGTATTTTGTATTTTTACACAGAAAATAGCAGACCTGTTTTTTATTAATAACTTAATTATATCGCTTGAATCAAATTAAATGGAGTATAATGAAAGAAAAGGTAAAAGATGTACAAATTATACCTTAGAGTTATTGGTCACAATCACATGTTTGACCATATTTTCCAGTAAACCGCTCCATTGGCCTAGTGGGTAGAGCATCCGCTGTGGAAGCAGAGGGGCCTAAGGTTTGATACCTGGCTGAGTCATAACAAAGACTTACAAAAATGGTACTAACAGCTGCCTTGCTTGATGCTCATCATTTAAAGAGATTAGTGTTAGGACTGGTCAGCCTGGGTCAGGAGAATGTGACTGGGTGGAGCATCATGCTACATGTCTGTGGCATGATGCCCCAGTGCTAGACATCACTATAACTGCCTCATTGCAGACATCGTAGCATTGTGACTGAAAAAATGTTAAAGCTACATTAAAAATCCTAATCAAACAAACAAACTTCAGTTGATCAATCAAATGCTGTTTTAAGTTTATAATGTACAATAATTATACTACCTTTAATTAGCCTACTAATTTACAGTTGTGATAAAAGATAGCAAGGGAACCATTTGAAATGAGTATATAGTGAATTAATTAAAGCTTTGTTTCACAGATTTTGTTTTTTTAAAAATGAAAAATTAATTCCATAGCATGTAGTGAACTTTAGTTCTTGAAACTTATGCACTCAGATTTCCTCAAGGATATGAATTTCTTAAATCACAACATCATTAATCGGTTAGCTGAACAGTATTTAAAAATTGTTTTGACATTGATGGTTGTTTCATGAAATAAATGTCCAGAAAAGAATCTTTTTTAATTTGAATCAACACCGGCAGATAGAATACTCATTGTCTTCAGATATACATGTATTGGATAGTTGTTGGAGTAATCAGCCATTAAAAAGACCACCGCCATCACCACCCTCACCCTCACTCAGTTTTCTCAGCATCCCAATAGGAATGACATTGCCTTGTTAATTTATTTAGGTCCCTCGGTAACTTGCACCCACACTTATAGCATAGTCCATGTTTTTGGACTTTCTAACTGGTACGGGTTGTTGAGGACTATTGTGAGTACTACTATGCATTTATGAACTGGGATAAATGCTAAGCTAGGGTCTGATGAAGTACTATTTATACGGACTAGATAATAGACTCCATTATGATGTCAGTGAGAACAGAAATATTAGGCAGCAGCAGAAACCCTTCAAGCAAACATAATCAATAAATAGCAATGTTAATAAGATACTTGAATCTTGTACACTTACTGTTAAGTCTGTGCTGTGAAGTAAAAGGGAAAAAAACACAAAGCCATACAAAAGATTAATGAAAATGATAAACTTAAATTTTGAAACAAATCATAACGTACTGGAATGATGGAATTAAAGGGATTCAGCTCTTTTCCTCCAGTCAGATCTTATCTAAGACAATTGCCATTGTTTTCTAGGTTTGTAGTGGAAAACAAGATATACCAGTGAACTAGTTTGTAGAGGAAATAATGAGGAAGAGATGCAATGTTGGCATTGATCTGACATGTTGTTAGAGTGTGTGTTGGGGGTGGGGGTTTTGTGCACTAATTGATAGGGGTCTAGAAAAACTTGTCTATTTTTCTTGTCACCTGAAGAAAAAAAGAAATGAAGAGACCACAATGTATAAAGAAAATTAGGTTTAACAAGACAGCTTTTATCTGGATTATTATCTTAAGTTTCATGGACACCATATTTTCAAATGTTGTAATCATTTTCAGTAATATATATATAATGTTCAGACATTATATATATATATTTGTTAAAGCCAGTAAGGGATGTGTATAAATTTAGGTTGTAATATAAAACCTAAGCAAAAATGGGGAAATTTATGCTTGACCATGAGGTTGTGATATAAAACCTAAGCGAAAATGGGGGAATTTATGCTTGACCATGAGGTTGTAATATAAAACCTAAGCAAAAATGGGGGAATTTATGCTTGACCATGAGGTTGTAATATAAAACCTAAGCAAAAATGGGGGAATTTATGCTTGACCATGAGGTTGTGAAACCATTTTAATATTTCTGATTATTGCACAGATAAACTCAGTGTTTTTCATGTACAACAAGAACAACCTATAAACAATTACTGTTCTAAATAAAACTAGAAAAATTTTAACAGCAGACATGACAGCATAAAGGCTTGTAAAGTTTGTACATGTTATACTAACCTGGCCAAAAATATGGCATTGTTACTAAAAATAGAACAAACTTTTTTTTAAATGACTTTCTTAGAAAACCCGCTAAACAGAGAAATACCAAATTTGCCAAAATTCATCCTGGCAAAGAAAGCCTTTGGAGAACAGCAAACTTGATATAAATACATCCCAATTAGTTCAGATCATGAATTCAGTCAGTACTGCCCTAAATATACAACATAAGAAATAATAATCCCAAATTATGTCAGCACATGAATTCAATAAATAATGCTTGGTTAAATATTGTAAAAACACCCGTAATTAGTTCATAACATGCGTTTAATAAATATTACACCAAATAAATAACATAACAGTAAAACTCATCCCAAATTATGTCAGGACATGAATAAATAATACTATGGAAAAATAACCTTTGACAAGAAAGTAATATGCAATAAGCATGGAAAAAAGTATCATAACTTTAAAAAATGTAAATTACTTCTAAAAATCTAGTCAACAGAATTTAATGAAATTTGACATTGGTATTTTATGTTTACAAAAGAATGATGTTGAACTTCCATCCAGTATGGCTGCAATAATTAAAAAGCAGAATGTCAGAAAGCATCAGTCTAACCCAGATTTCAGGACACCTGCCATTTCATTTGGCTTTTAAATAGATATCAAGCATGTGAGCAGTTTCAGGCCCACTTAAGCCTCTTGCCACACCTGAGCAATGTTTATATTTCAATCATTTTTGTCTTATATGCTCTGCATCATTAACCTTATTATTTCATTCAAAATTCATTTCAGTTGGGGGGGGGAGGGGGCAGATGAAATATGCAAGACCCCGTGGCATCAGTCTTCCATCCATACCAATCATTATGTTGTCAGACTATTCCAAAAAGGAAATCTTCTTTGCAAGGAGATTAGTATTTATGAGTAAATATTTACTCCTTAGGCAACACAGCATGGGCTATATGGCCCGGCAGATTTATGGTATGTTCCTTAATCATTAATTCCTCATACATTGTCCAGTCCAAAATTACTGGTTAAAGTTAGAACAGAACCATTTTCAACCAGTCTTAGCAAAAAGATGCTGGATAAAGGTCTTTCAATATCATTCCAATGAAGATCTGCCATCAAGACTAATTTTAAAAGAAAATATTTCTTAAGACGACTTCTCAAATCTGCTGAACAGAATTTTAGACAAATTCCATATAAATCATACTGACCTAAAGAATTTAAACAAATTCCATATAAATCATACTGACCTAAAGAATTTCTCAAATGATGATATTTTTCATCAATTATGGCTGCCATTACTAGTAGTAAGAATGACTGCTGACTACAGTATGGCCAAATGTTAGAGAAAGCATCCATGTTCACTTACCGGTAAGTTACACATAATAATAATCATCAGCTCATATGACCTGCTGTTGATTTTTAAGAAATATGAGTGCATTCAGGCCCATTGCATGATGTGGATGTCAGCAATATGAGTGCATTCAGGCCCATGGCATGATGTGGATGTCAGCAATATGAGTGCATTCAGGCCCATGGCATGATGTGGATGTCAGCAATATGAGTGCATTCAGGCCCATTGCATGATGTGGATGTCAGCAATACGAGTGCATTCAGGCCCATTGCATGATGTGGATGTCAGCAATATGAGTGGACTTAGGCCTATGGTATGATGTGGATGTCAGCAATATTAATGGGCTTAAACCCATGGGATGATGTGGATATCAGCAATACGCGTGAGCTTGGGCCCATGGCATGATGTGAATGCTAGCAATATGAGTGGGCTTAGGCCTATGGTATGATGTGGATGTCAGCAATATTAATGGGCTTAAACCCATGGGATGATGTGGATGTCAGCAATACGCGTGAGCTTGGGCCTATGGTATGATGTGAATGTTAGCAATATGAGTGGGCTTAGGCCTATGGTATGATGTGGATGTCAGCAATATTAATGGGCTTAAACCCATGGGATGATGTGGATGTCAGCAATACAAGTGAGCTTAGGCCCATGGCATGATGTGGATGTCAGCAATATTGATGGGTTTTAACCATTTAATCAGTTAACTGTGTTACTAATAGTCTGTTTGACTCCTGCATAAACAAAGGCTAACACATGTTTAATTTCAGAATAGAGTTCTCTCCTCGAAAAGACATTCCGAACATGTCATTGTGACAATTGATTGGTATCCATTCTCTATAAATCTAAATAATGGTTCTCTGGTCTCCACTAATGGGTTCATGATAGATCGGCAAAAATTTGCCCCATCACAGATTTCAATAAAATTTGGTGTGTGGCATTATGTTGAATACAACTTTAAATCAACTTGATTCCCAATATTCTACATCCTTTTCAAGAGTTATGACCCCTTGATTGACTTTGGTTCCCATGTCATCACTTTTTCAAACATTGTTTGATTTCAAGCAAAATGGTGTAGTTTTAAACTGATAAAACTGTGAATGATTTTGATGCTCACTTTTATAAAAGACTCGTGTGGTATTTATTTCAAACCAGTAAAACAATTTTATTTATATTTTTAATGATATGTTTGCTTGATTAGGATTTTTTTTTGTAGCTTTAACAATTTTTCAGTCATGTCTATACAATGTCTACAGTGAACCAGTTTAAAGTGATGTCTTGCACTGGGGCATCATGCCACAGACATGTAGCATGATGTCCTACCCAGTCACATTATCCTGACACCAGGCTGACCAGTCCTAACACTAAACCTAATGTGGAACGAATTGCCTATTGAAATTAGACACAAAGACACAGTGGTCCATTTTAAGAGTGCTTTTAAGACTCGCCTGTTTCAACTCCAGGGACAAACTTAGCGACCTAATCATGTTTTGTATCTTATATGTTTTCAGCATGTTTTTATGTTTTCCAATTTCATTGTTTTTGTCATTTGTTGTTCTGTAGTGTAGTCATATCATTTTTGATGGTGTAAAGCACTTAGAGCTTCGAAAGATTAGGCACTATACAAAGTCCTCATTATTATTATTATTATTATTAACCTCTTAATGCTGAGTGGCAAGTGAAGCAGTTCTTAGTACCATTTTGTAAGTCTTTGGTATGACTCGGCCGGGGATCGAAACCAGAGCAGTTTAATTTTAATGAACCCAGAAAGATTTTTGATAATGTACCACCAGATAACTTCAGCAGATTTTATAATGAGATTTCTTTTTTAAATACCAGTATATTTTTGTTCCTAAAGTTGTATCAAATTTTTTTTTGTTTTATTACCCAAACTTAACTTTTAATCTGCACACACACACACACACACACACACACACACACACACACACACACATTCATCTACACCCACCCACCCACCCAAGCAAATATTTATTAGAGTTACCACCCCCAATTTTCCTTCCTTCTAACCTTGTTTACTCAGACTTGTTAGACTTCAACCAAATTTGGCATGTGGAATTTGTGTTGATGAGACTTTGAAATGAATTTAATTAAGACTTCAACCAAATTTGGCATGTGGATTTGTGTTGATGAGACTTTGAAATGAATTTAATTTAGACTTCAACCAAATTTGGCATGTGGATTTGTGTTGATGAGACTTTGAAATGAATTTAATTTAGACTTCAACCAAATTTGGCATGTGGATTTGTGTTGATGAGACTTTGAATGAATTTAATTTAGACTTCAACCAAATTTGGCATGTGAATTGGTGTTGATGAGACTTTGAAATGAATTTAATTTAAATCTTAAATTTAATTTCGACTTCAACCAAATTTGGCATGTGGATTTGTGTTGATGAGACTTTGAAATGAATTTAATCTAAATCTTAAATTTAATTTCAATTTCAACCAAATTTGGCATGTGGATTTGTGTTGATGAGACTTTGAAATGAATTTAATCTAAATCTTAAATTTAATTTCAATTTCAACCAAATTTGGCATGTGGATTTGTGTTGATGGGACTTTGAAATGAATTTAATCTAAATCTTAAATTTAATTTCAATTTCAACCAAATTTGGCATGTGGATTTGTGTTGATGGGACTTTGAAATGAATTTAATCTAAATCTTAAATTTAATTTCAATTTCAACCAAATTTGGCATGTGGATTTGTGTTGATGAGACTTTGAAATGAATTTAATCTAAATCTTAAATTTAATTTCAATTTCAACCAAATTTGGCATGTGGATTTGTGTTGATGGGACTTTGAAATGAATTTAATCTAAATCTTAAATTTAATTTCAATTTCAACCAAATTTGGCATGTGGATTTGTGTTGATGGGACTTTGAAATGAATTTAATCTAAATCTTAAATTTAATTTCAATTTCAACCAAATTTGGCATGTGGATTTGTGTTGATGAGACTTTGAAATGAATTTAATTTTCACTGTTGCACATAAACACTATGAAGACTAATTACCCCCAGATTGCCTTTCCTGCAGACTTTGGTTTCTGCAGCATGACTCTTGGAATTATTTGACATGCAGATTTTTTTTAAAATGAGATCTTGAAGTTTGTAATTGAAAATTATGTTGATCTGAATGCAAATATTAGTGTTGGTCAAGGAAGGTCAATTCATTTTTTTCAAGACATCTGTCTGACTGGACACCTGCATTTTAAGCAACCTCACTATTAAGTATCATGTATTTTGAGTCATCAGTGAGTTGGATTTCTATTATTACATGTATATACATCATCATTTGGAGGAGTTATTGGCCCTGCCTGGAAAATAACATAAATTCTTCTGTATAAAACATGCCAAAGCAGGTTGCAGTCAGTTTGTGTTACTATTTGGGATGCAACTGTCATTAATTGGTCTAATGTTACATATTATATTTGATTTGACAGGGAATAGGAAGAATTCAACCCTCATTGCAGTCAGGGTGAAAGTGCATCAGACAGACCAGAAATTAATGGGTGTAAATCAGCAGGGACTTGTAAACTCTTGATACACTATATGATACTTTTTAGTGCCATGATTTTCCTCCATGGAAACACATCAGCTGCTAAATACCGTATAACTAAAGGGGTTCAATTCTTTTACTGATGTAAATTGATGGGAATATATTTAGTACAGGTATGTCATTCATCCATATCAATGTTTTCTTTAATTCACCTGCAACAATAAACTTGCATGACCATTTGCTATAAGAAACACGGATGCTTTGTTTAGGCATTTATGAGTTCCTTTTTGCTGAAAAATAAGGTCCTAGTGAATTCCATTCCGCATGCAATGATTTCCTTTAGTTAGTGTTATGGAATTCAGTGGGTTTAATTCAGCATCACATCTCACTTATCTGTCTAATAGACTGTTTACCAAACCAATCAGTCTCCAATCTGATGCAAAATACAGTATACCCCAGAAATCAGAGATTTTAAATGCCATAATGAAACAGAATGGGCTCATCCGTTTCCTGCGATAGTCATTTCATTGTCCCAGAATTGAAATGGATTTAATTTGAAGATCATGAGAGTAGAAAATTCTTGTCATGATACAATATGCTGATGTTAATCCACATAGGTTTGAATACATATGGTAGTCAGATTTGCACATAAATGCACAAGAAATTTTAAAGCTCCATTTGGAATGCAGATTTGATTAGATTGTTGCAGTATTCTGCCATATGACCCAATCTGCCAATTACCTACACTAGCATTGTGAATGACCCAATATTTGTGGCCATTTCTTTTCACAATAGCAATTTATTTATAAATGCTGTACTAAATAGTGCCTTAACCTTGCACTGATGGTCTTAGGTTTGATCCCTGGTATTGGCATTACCCATGCAATGTCAGTAATGTCCTGGTTCCTATGTGGCACTAACTGCTGAAAAAATATGCATTCTATAATGTTATCTCATCTAAAATTTCATGTGAAAAATGTGTGGTGATATATTTGTGATGGCACCTACCACCCTATCTTTTTGAAATTTGTGCAAGCCGATAATTCCCTCGAGGACAAGACAAGGCATTTCTAAAAACATTCTTATACATTAATATGTACATTACCTATACAACTTTGAAAAATCTTTGAAATTTGAAGGCTGCCTTAAAAAGGCTTTCAGTTTTTCTCCTAGCTGTTGGAATTTATTTAAGGGAATACTAAAGTTTATAACTAAATGTGTCATAAATTAATTTAAGAACTTTGGCTATTTTTATATTTCTAAAAATTATTGAATAAAAAAAAATTAGCAGAACATTATCTGGATAAAAAGATCACAATAAAAATGTTTGGAAGTCTTTGTAAGCTCCTTGAAAAACAACTAGAACTGTTTATAAAATTTACTTAAAATGAATGTTAAAGTTAAAACTTAGAAAAGGAAGTGAGAAAAGTGTGTTTTATCAGATGTGTGGGCTGTATAATATAACATGACTTAAAAAGATAAGTGTTTGTGGAGACCACTTCTCATTTAAGACTAGATAATCATGTGAATTGATTAGTTACTTGTCGTATACCAGAAAAGCTTATCCATAATCTATCATTTATCTGCATTTAGCATAAGTTGGTAGTAAGCAACCTACCATTCCAGTGATCTAGTGGTAAGAGCATTTGCCTTGATGCAAGAAGTTGCAGGTTTGAACCACAGTTGAGTCATATCAAAGACTTAAAAAGTGTTCCTAAAAGCTGTCTTGCTTGGCACTTGATATTAAGAGGTTAGTGTTAGGACTGGTCACCCTGGTGTCAAGATAATGTGACTGTGTGAGACATCATGATACGTGTCTATGGCATGATGCCTCAGTGCTAGACATCACAATAAACTACCACACTGCAGACATTTTAGTGATATGACTGATCAATTGTTAAAGTTATGTTAAAAATTCAAATCACACACATACACATACTCCTATACTATTTGGAGGATTGTCACAAACTTTACACACACATTTATCCATTGGTCCTTAATGAATATAGTGTTCCTTTGACATCCAGTATGGCCACCATAGGGGCCATCTTGAAAATCTTAATATTACTTCTCCCAAAGGAAACAATAATATAGCCATAGGATTTTCACTGGAAGACTTTTTATAGCTGTTGCAAAATTTGTGCTGCTTGCAAATCTAAATATGGCCACCACAATGCTGATCTTGATTTTGTTTTATTGCTCATGAATTGAATGGGTGGTAATGTTAGTATGAAGTTTATACTGAGTGTATTCTTATGATGTCTGACTTTACTAAAAACTGTTTTGCTTGGAACTTGGCATAAAGAGGTTAGTGTTAGGACTGGTCACCCTGGTGTCAAGATAATGTGACTGGGTGAAACATCATACTACATGTCTGTGGCATGATGCCCCAGTGTTAGACATCACTATAAACTGTCTCACTGCAGACATTGTAGCAATATGACTGAAAAACTGTTCAAGCTACATTAAAAAATCCTAATCAAACAAACAAACATGATGAAATTCTAATAGACTTGGAAAGAAAAATAATAATACAGGTGTGCAAAATATCAAGGGTCCCAAATTTTGAATCATTAGTAACAGAAGTGGTCTAATATTAGCTGCATAAAAATAGTCCATAATCAAATATTTTTGACAGAGGCTATGACATGTGCTGTTGATTCACATTATCATACACTTTGAATTACATTGAATTTTTAAACTCACCATGGAGGATATTAGGAAACATCAGCAAGACAACAGAGATTAACGGAGTTAGTCCAAAAATAATATGTTTGAGGGCAGCTGAGTGTCCCTATTGTTTTGTTGCTGACACAAGCATCCCTCTCCCATTGATTTAAAAAAAAATCCAGAAATTAATTTGTGCATCTAATTGAGCAGGTTTTGCTCAGTAGTTGAAGCACTTAGCACCTTGTGTGTGTGTGTGTGTGTGTGTGTGTGTGTGTGTGTGTGTGTATATATATATATGTATATATACATTTCTTGGGGTTTTTTTTAATTACTTATGGCCACGAATCCTTTCCTGTTGAAACATGTAGTCTTGATGATGTTCATACATCAAAATAATGTGTAGTGTACCTCACAATAGTATTAGTGTACCTCACAATAGTATTAGTGTACCTCACAATAGTATGTAGTGTACCTCATAATAATGTGCAGTGTACTCACAATAATGTGTAGTGTACCTTATAATAATATGTAGTGTACCTCATAATAATGTCTAGTGTACCTCATAATAATATGTAGTTTACCTCACAATAATGTGTAGTGTACCTCACAATGTTTAGTGTACCTCATAATAATGTGTAGTGTACCTCACAATAATATGTAGCTAATCCTTGCAATAATGTGTAGTGTACCTGACAATAATGTGTAGTGTACCTCAGAATAATGTGTAGTATACCTACAATAGTATTAGTGTACCTCATAATAATGTGTAATGTACCTCACAATAGTATGTAGTGTACCTCAGAATAATGTGTAGTGTACCTCAGAATAATGTGTAGGGTACCTCACAATAGTATGTAGTGTACCTCAGAATAATGTGTAGTGTACCTCATAATAATGTGCAGTGTAACTCACAATAATGTGTAGTGTACCTTATAATAATGTCTAGTGTACCTCACAATAATGTGTAGTGTACCTCACAATAATATGTAGTTAATCCTTGCAATAATGTGTAGTGTACCTCACAATAATGTGTAGTGTATCTCACAATAATGTGTAGTGTACCTCACAATAATATGTAGTTAATCTTTGCAATAATGTGTAGTGTACCTCACAATAAGGTAATCATGCATATCACATGGTATACTTTCTTGACTCCAGTATGCACTATTGTAGTGAGGGACCACTGCATTATATAGGTCACTATAATGTAACCTTTCTTATCACATTTCATACTTTAATGACTGCCTTATGCAATGCTGAAGTAAGAAGTCACTGTTTACACAACAAAATAGGAAGTAGCAATGGAAATCAAAGAATTGTAATATTACAAGCAGCAGTGTATGTTAATAGTATATATGTGGTATGTAAGTAGTATATATGTGGTATGTAAGTAGTATATATGTGGTATGTAGCATGTTTCAAGTTTAAAGAGGAAGTATATATAGACCTGAAGCATCATTCTGTGATGTTTCCAAACCAATTTTTGTATTGGTGTCTTAATTTCATTTTGCCTTTGATTATTCATAAGGATAATAAAATATGTCATGTGATGAAACTAGTTGAGACATTGTTCCTTCATAATTATTAAGCAGTCATTCATGGTTGACTGGATGGTATTTGGCACTTTGACATGTTTTATGTAATAGCAGTGGTATAAATAACTTTCTTTGTCATCCTCCTTCCAATGTTCTTCAGGGAAGTCATAAAAGTTAATTGTACTTAATTAACACTATGGGGGAGACGTTCCAAGTAGGCTGTCCTGAGTAAGATTAAAATACAAATACAGAATTTTTTATTTAATTTTCAAATTTAATTTAATGTTGTGAGATCATGTAATTATTATAGTTCTCAAGAGCCAAGAACTAAAAGTGAAAATAAATAAGTGGCAAACAATATAATAATTTGACCAGTTTAATGGGATCAATGACTTTACTTGTATAATAAGAAGAGAGTTATACTGTGTGGATTTTGTATTGAGGGACTAACAGAATTATACTGTGTGGATTTGTATTGAGGAGCTAACAGAAGTATACTGTGTGGATTTGTATTGAGGAGCTAACAGAAGTATACTGTGTGGATTTGTATTGAGGGACTAGCAGAAGTATACTGTGTGGATTTGTATTGAGGGACTAGCAGAAGTATACTGTGTGGATTTGTATTGAGGGACTAGCAGAATATATACTGTGTGGATTTGTATTGAGGGACTAACAGAAGTTTACTGTGTGGATTTGTATTGAGGGACTAGCATTAGTATACTGTGTGGATTTGTATTGAGGGACTAGCAGAAGTATACTGTGTGGATGTTGTATTGAGGGACTAACAGAAGTATACTGTATGGATTTGTATTGAGGGACTAGCAGAAGTATACTGTGTGGATTTGTATTGAGGGACTAACAGAAGTATACTGTGTGGATTTGTATTGAGGGACTAGCAGAATTAAACTGTGTTGATTTGTATTGAGGGACTAACAGAATTAAACTGTGTTGATTTGTATTGAGGGACTAACAGAAGTATACTGTGTGGATTTGTATTGAGGGACTAGCAGAAGTATACTGTGTGGATTTGTATTGAGGGACTAACAAAAGTATACTGTGTGGATTTGTATTGAGGGACTAGCAGAAGTATACTGTGTGGATTTGTATTGAGGGACTAACAGAAGTATACTGTGTGGATTTGTATTGAGGGACTAGCAGAAGTATACTGTGTGGATTTGTATTGAGGGACTAACAGAAGTATATTTATATTGAGGGACTAATGTGCCATTATGGGAAGATATGAACAGCATAGATCTGCTATCATAGTAGATCTGTCTGTTCTGCTTAACCTAAGAGCTAGAATGGAATGATCTGTTTGTAACAGTGCATATATCAGACCCGCTATTATAATGTACTGGTGCAAACTATGTTAAATCTGTCATTACATTTGCATGTATTGGTACATTGTACATGTTTGTTAAACCAGTCATTTTATAAAGTTGAACTTTTTTAGGTGCAGTGCATTATACAGTTTAATAAATAAATATGTATTACCAATAAATATTCTTTTATGACCATACATAGAATCTAATCCAAGGTCTGTAAAATTTCCCTCATTGCAAACTTTAAATGCGTCAACAGAACTTCTTATGTTGAATCAGGAATGATATGTCAGAAATATAGACTGGTGTATCGATATTTCTGAGTTTTTAACCAATAGTAAAGGGAGACTTTGAAATCATTTATGATGTCAGCAGTACTTCTGTTCCAATTCAACACTAAAATTTCTTTTGAAAACATCGTTATCCATACCATTTAAATACAAAAAAGGCTGTTTAATTTTTATCTTTGTTAGAACTTTTTAAAGTATGTACTAAAATACACTGTATATATACTTTATGGTATTTATGATAACACAGGTAAGATGGAGTTTGTGTTACTTGATTAACACAAACAGAAAAGACCCTGAGTTGATGACACTTTAGCTAGCAGTGTGCTTGTTCTGCATGGATAATTAGGGTCCATTTGTCAGCTTTTAATGGCACTTTCCACACACTATTGTCTGTATCATGCTATGGAAATGGGAGCAAAGTGTCTTTCCCAAAGAGAGACCCTATGGTTCTGACTTGGGGTGGTGTCAAACCCACACTACTTGAATTATGAGTAGGATGTTCTACCAAGCAAGCTACTGTCACTTCTTGTAATTAAGGTACATCCACTATAGTGGATATGTGTAGTTACATTCACTGGTCAAATATTGTATGGAAATTTGACTCCCTCAGTAAATTGAGTTTTTCCCATGGATAATTAAGGCCATGCCCAACCTATTCAGACTTCATTCTGTATCATATGACCAGGCAGGAGGGTTCAGCAGACCAAATGTGATTGGATTTTTTTTTATTATTCATAAAAAACCCCACATGAAATTCAGTGCAAGACTGGATCATTCATTTTCATTTAGCTGGACAGGAAACAGTTGTGATATTGAAAGCAGCTTATATGTTATCAAATGAGGATTTACCAAAACCTTATTGATTCATGCCGAAATTACAGCATCCTTGTTCAAGGACATATATTGTGAGTTAATTGAGAGAAGGGATTGTTGGCTGTTCACAAGATAATTCAAGGAAGAAAGTGTTGGACATTGGAAGATTTGAAGCACTGATTATTACCGACAGTTAGTCATATAAGATATATCCTTCATTACTGTACAAACTTGTAAGTCATGTCAAACTGCAAACAAGAAAGACCCTGATCTGCCATAGCAAATGCATCTGCAGTTTAGGATCTGTCTTTGTTATTTTGATTACTTCTAAGAAACTGCACAGACCCAGATCTGCTGGCATGTGATGTGATGGCAGATCTGGGTCTATGCAGGTTCCAGTTGGACTTGTCTTATAGGCGAGTATATATGGTATATAATTGTTAAGAGTGAAAAATCTGGCCATTTCAACTGGCTTGGTCAGTCGGTTTGAGTTTATTTTATTTATATAATTGTTAAGAGTGAAAAATCTGGCCATTTTAACTGGCTTGGTCAGTCTGTTTGAGTTTATTTTATTTATATAATTGTTAAGAGTGAAAAATCTGGCCATTTCAACTGGCTTGGTCAGTCAGTTTCAGTTTATTTTATTTATGCCTACCATAAGGCAGGTATTGTATTATTATTTTGTCTGTCTGTCTGTCTATCCATACTTATGTCCATCAATGTCACCAATTTTGTTTTGTTACATCTGGGGTTTGAACGTAAATTAACAAGATCAAGTAAAACCCACCATTCAAATTTCCAAAACTATTTATATAAAATTAAAAATCAGACACAGTGAAAGAATTAAAAATAACATTGTATGAATTCCTAGGATGTAATCCTAATATTCCTGAAATGTTCAATCGATTTCTAACTAAACTGTTCTAAATAACCCAAAGGAAGCCTATATAGTGCTTATATGCTACCATGATAACACTACTAAATTCAACAGAATTATTAATCCAGTTTTTTTATACATGTACTTTAATATAATCTCTTGAACAAAGAATATCACTGAAGTCCAGGAAAAGTTCACATAATCCATGTGAATTAATTAACTGTTCACATCCTTGAATATAAGATAAGATAAGATAAGAGTTCTTTATTTCAGACTACAAAGTCCATATAATTATTTAATCCTAAAGTACTGAAACTTTTTTGACTCTGCTATATCAAGCAACATGTGAATCACAAATTCTTCACTGAGAGTTATTAATGCTCTATGTAAGTAAAAGAATAAGCATTGTGCGTGCATCTTCATTATATAGTGTTATTGCGTATTTCAAATAAACACTATTTCATTCATTAGAATTTCTCAGCAGTTGAATCTTATTATTTCAACATGTCATAAACAAAAACAGACTTGATTAGACCTAGGATCTCCTTGAACCAATCAAATGCTACACCATGCATGTTAAAGCAATTGCATATTGAATTGCCATGCTTTTTTATGCACCTACATTCATACTAGCATGTCATTCTTACCTGCTTGGTTGTTGATTTCAGGGTAGATCAAACTTGCCTTGAACTAAACTATTATGATAGAATATAGAGAAGAATAGACATGTACTTTTACATTTGTACTAACCATTTAATTAATGGAGATACAATATAGCTTCATAGCTCAAAACAACTTGAATAAAAATTATATTATATATTCAAATGATACATAATTTTTTAACGGTGTCCACACAATTACATGCATTGCCCATAGTCTCTTCTGTATTTCCCAAACTTTAACAGTGTCCACACAATTACTTGCATTGCCCATTGTCTCTTCTGTATTTCCCAAACTTTAACAGTGTCCACACCATTACTTGCATTGCCCATTGTCTCTTCTGTAGTTCCCAAACTTTAACAGTGTCCACACAATTACTTGCATTGCCCATTGTCTCTCTGCTGTATTTCCCAAACTTTAACAGTGTCCACACAATTACTTGCATTGCCCATTGTCTCTTCTGTATTTCCCAAACTTTAACAGTGTCCACACAATTACTTGCATTGCCCATTGTCTCTCTGCTGTATTTCCCAAACTTTAACGGTGTCCACACAATTACTTGCATTGCCCATTGTCTCTTCTGTATTTCCCAAACTTTAACAGTGTCCACACAATTACTTGCATTGCCAATTGTCTCTCTGCTGTATTTCCCAAACTTTAACAGTGTCCACACAATTACTTGCATTGCCCATTGTCTCTTCTGTATTTCCCAAACTTTAACAGTGTCCACACAATTACTTGCATTGCCCATTGTCTCTCTGCTGTATTTCCCAAACTTTAATGGTGTCCACACAATTACTTGCATTGCCCATTGTCTCTTCTGTATTTCCCAAACTTAAACAGTGTCCACACAATTACTTGCATTGCCCATTGTCTCTCTGCTGTATTTCCCAAACTTTAACAGTGTCCACACAATTACTTGCATTGTCTCTCTTCTGTAGTTCCCAAACTTTAACAGTTTGCTTGCAGTTGGGTTAAGGAAGAAATTTTTTTAGGTTCATACTTGGAAGGTCAAGGTCACTATGACTGAAACAAGAAAATTTGTTTCTGCTCAGTTGCTTGAGTTTATCATGATCTGCTTTACTAATCTTTATGATTGGTTTGTACTCAAGGCAAGGAAGAAGCCTGTTGATTTGAGGGTCAAAAAGGCCAAAGGTTAAGGTCATGGTATTTTTTTTTATTTTGGCATCAATATCCCTTTAAATTTGACAGGATTTGTTACAGTGTATGGTTGGTCTAAACCTTGTGTACCCAATTTGTTTTCAAACCAGTTTGACTTTTTGAATGTTAAACATTTTACAGACTTTAAGTAATTACAGAGCTGAATGTTCACAGTGCTAGTGAAACATAGGTGAGAAATGGGTATCCCATTTCCAGAAGTGTTATTGTTGTTGTTGTTATGATCTGATTCACTGTTGCACATACAGTCATGAAACTTGAGGAGTGTATTTATCATGAAGGGTACAGTTGAGGAGTGTATTTATCATGAAGGGTACAGTTGAGGAGTGTATTTATCATGAAGGGTACAGTTGAGGAGTGTATTTATCATGAAGGGTACAGTTGAGGAGTGTATTTATCATGAAGGGTACAGTTGAGGAGTGTATTTATCATGAAGGGAACTGTTGAGGAGTGTATTTATCATGAAGGGTACAGTTGAGGAGTGTATTTATCATGAAGGGTACAGTTGAGGAGTGTATTTATCATGAAGGGTACTGTTGAGGAGTGTATTTATCATGAAGGGAACTGTTGCACATACTGCCATGAAACTTGAGGAGTGTATTTATCATGAAGGTCACTGTTCATTAAAGGCAGCAGGAGGTCACAGTGACACACTTCTGACATTTGCATATTTGGTAAATGCTTCAACAAGCAGTACTACCTATACCTTCAAATAGCAAATGATATGCTGTGTACATGAAATTGTACAGTTTATAACTATGGTCATGCTTGAGAATGTACATGGAATTGTACAGTTTATAACTATGGTCATGCTTGAGAATGTACATGGAATTGTACAGTTTATAACTATGGTCATGCTTGAGAATGTACATGAAATTGTATAGTTTATAACTATTGTCATGCTTGAGAATGTACATGGAATTGTACAGTTTATAACTATGGTCATGCTTGAGAATGTACATGGAATTGTACAGTTTATAACTATGGTCATGCTTGAGAATGTACATGAAATTGTACAGTTTATAACTATTGTCATGCTTGAGAATGTACATGGAATTGTACAGTTTATAACTATGGTCATGCTTGAGAATGTACATCAACACTTTTTGATCCTCATGCTATCAATTCTGACCATCAGGGTGCTTAGATAGATCAGCAGCAGCCATATTTGTGATGTTCTGGAAGATTTACTCTCATTATATCATGTTTGGAAGTTAAAATAATTATTTGAACCTAGTTTTTAAAAATCACACAATTAGTCTTGATAACATGAAAGAAGAACTAGGTGAAAATGCAAGGAGATAGCTGCGCATACACATTATAATTTATGCCTGCACTGAAGATAAGCAGCCATTAATTAGTTGTAGGTAATTGTTAGACTTGTTTAATCTGTCCTTACAAATTATGGTAATAAGGAATCATTGTTAAAAATGCTAAATTTGGAGTAAAAAGAAATTGCCTATAACAATGACATTGATAGTTTTATATTAGTTTCATTTCATTCTTTGGGGGGGGTAGGGAGGAACTACCAAGCAGAGAATGTATGTATATGGATACACAGATGGTTGTTTGAGACCATGAAATCAAAAGTTCTGCCTGAGAAAATTGACCAAAATCAATATTGATCTGTTCTACCTGATAAAATTGACCAAAATCAATACAGATCTGTTCTGCGTACAAAATCATCAGAAGAGCAGAAATCACGAGCCCATTATATAGGTCTAAATGGGCAGAACTCGTTTTTTCCCTCAAAGTAGACAGAAATCTTTCTGTACATCTAAATAGACAACTCAATCTGTAATTCTTAATATAAATCATTCTGTACATCTAAATATACAAAATTCATTTTTTACTTCAGAATTGACAAAACTCATTATGTAATTGTAAATAGACAGTAGAAGTCTTACAGTAAATTTGTAAATTGTCAGCAGTCTTACTGTAATTGTTAATTGTCAACCTGCCAAAGGCACTAGACATGTGTATTGGCAGTGGAATGGAATAGTTCAGCATCTTCATTGCAGTCAGATTAGCTGCAAAATTACCTGCAGGGGCAAGCTGAAGCTGTTATTGTGCAATATTAAGAACACAATTTTTTGAAAATGTGTGGATTTCAAGTTGCTGTCATGGTGCAGGTCCAAGATTTTGAAACATGTGGAACACTTGAATGGGATATATGGCAGGATAGGACTGTTGGTTACTGGTCAGTGATCACAAAGGCCTTGTTAGCAAGCTGTGGAATGTATTGATATTGGAATGATGTAGTAATGCAGGAATTCAGTCAAGAGACAAGACAAAAGAAGGGGGGGGGGGGGGGGGGCTTGCAGTATTGATTGAAATTCTCGTACTTTTCCTGTGATTTGTCTTTTAGAAAGATATCTGACCAAGCTACATTTTTTGTTTTCATGGCAGTGTTCTAAATATTTAATGTTTGCAGTAAAATTGTCAATTATGCTTATAGAGTTTTAGGTTTCTAATAAGATTTTACATGTGAAGAAAAATAGCAGGATTTTTTTTTTTTAAGTGATTAAATCTTTAATTTTTCATAAAACATATAACATACATTTATTGCAGTTAAGACATATTTATATTCTTTTTAGATACTTTTTTGTATTGGAATATAGTATCCATGATTTATGATTGGTTCTGTGCCTTCCAAATGTATTGTTTTACAATTGTCTGTGAGAAGTTTTTATCTCTGGCTCCAATACTACTCAGATTTCCTGTGATGGGGTTGGAGGTCAGATTTCTAAAACCTGATTGTACATGTTGTATTACTTTCTTACCAGGTCTTATATATATATAATCATGGAGGAAGCCACAATATTTATTTAATGGAATATGCAATATGACCGAGGTTCACTGATTGGGTGGTTAGAATATGTACAGGTGTATGTATGTGTGTATGTATGTAGGAATATGTGGTTGAAAAGGAATTTGTGAGGCATGTCAGTTTAATTACAGTATTATCATTAATTTTTGTTACCTCAAAATTTGTATAATATAGTTAAGCTGAGGCTTAGTTTTGATATATCCATCACAAGTTGGATGTACATGTTATGCCAATGTCATTCCATATGTTAATATTTTGCCTGTCCAGCCAATAATTTTTGGAAATATATCCATGAAAATTGCAAAATTTATTTATTGCATCTAGATTTAGTATTTGCATTGATTAGCCATGATGACTGCCTCAAGGTCAAGGTCACTCCAAGAGAACATGCATTTGTTTTATCCTTGTCTTGAGAATGGTTTTTGAGTCAGTAATGGTAATTCTGTTAAACTAAAACCAATTTGTACCTTGTATCGCTGGTATATTCCAAACCAAGTTCATACATCCTGCTTAAAAAGAAGGTCACAGGAAGGTCAAATCATTATTTGTATATTTGACTAGAATTTACATTTTGAATCACTAAAATAGTGAATAGACTTTAATGAACAGACAATGTATAAAATAATAGTCATGTATCTTCCCTCAAAGGCATGGCAAAGGAAAAATAAATCTGTGACCACTTTCATTGTATGGTGTTGAGTTTAAAGCACTTTCATTGTATGGTTATGATTTTAAAGCAGTGAAGATATTTTAATAAATGTTTAGCCTTTTGTATATCTTTAAATGTTGGCATCTCGTATTGACAGTTATATCCTCAGCATCAAGGTGAGAAGGATTATTTTTAACCTCTACAGATATTTAAGACCATGCTTTATTATACAATAGTCAAGTTCCTAGCTCAGAGTTCAAGGTCATTAATGTGGAAAAGGTCATGAGGTGCTGTATGATGTTTTGTTTTCAGTACTTTTCTTTACATGGCTAAACATTCATTCCTGTGTAGGGGAAATTAGCTTCCATAAAAGATTATTTTTATGACACACCTTGTTCTCAGTTTTTTTACTTCCTGAAACATAATTTACCAATGAAACAAATATGGAATGAAGTTTTTTAACATGATTATGCAAATATGAAATCACTTTCACTGAAAAATGGAACCATAACATGTGTAAGAGAGATTTCCAGGAGGTGATAAATTCCAAAAGTGTTCCATTCTCTGATGAAGTAATGCTAAAACTTCAAAATGTGATCAATGGATAACAGATTTGTGTTACTTTGCTTAGCACTGTGATGTTATCCACATTGTTCATGAAGGTCACAATCAGTCACTCATGAAGGTAATAATCAGTTTGAAGATATTTTTGGCAGGTGTATATGGTAAGTAACTACAGAATTCTTGCACTTCTTAACAAAAAGCCTGCAAAGGAGAGAGGGCGTGCAAAATAAAGGCAGATAGTGAATGTTCTAATTGAAAAAAGGTCATGTAAACATGACTGTTGTACATTGTTATGATGGGTATGGAAACTTATCAGATGTATAAATCAGTGCAGCATATTAGGTTTTGGTTTGGTTTGATATTTTATGGAAAAGCAACAGACAGTTTGGACTGCTGATTCATTGTTGTTGAACCTGTACAATTTGGTTGCGAATTTCACCACACAAGCTACATAGCTACCATGTACCCTTCAACCTGGTATGTAAATAATGGCATTAAAGTTCATAAGGATATAGTAACAAAGGTATAATATTTTTAAGTTCATTTTAGTTATTTAGGTTGATAAATACGAGCACATTCAGATAACGGATTTAAGAAAACTTTGTCTTTAATTTCTCTTTTCCAATGCAGGAAGTTTGACATTTATACTTAAAGGGCACTGCATCTGTGACAATGCCAGTTAGTTACTGACATGTTAGTTGGGTTTATTGAACTTTGCCCAATCAGTGTTTGAGTGTGTGTGCGTGTGTGTGTTCTTCACATGCATGCTAGCATGTGTGTGTGTGTGTGTGTGTGTGTGTGTGTGTGTGTGTGTGTGTGTGTGAAGTGAAAGCTGCTGTAAAATCTACATAAGTGAAACAGGTTACAGTAAAACCTGTCTTGAAAGACCACTGCTATGTGAGACCACCTGTCTTGAGAGACCACATTCTCAATGCACAAATGTATTCATTATATAACATTGTAACCTATTATGAGAGACCGCCTGTCTTGAGGGACCATAATCGTTTGGCAAAAGAGGTGGTCTTGCAAGACAGGTTCTACTGTATCATGTTTGTCAAAGGAACTTACAGATTATTCTTAGGGAGGCGGGACGCAAACATTTAGTGTTCACCTTTTAAGTTTTACAGGCATTCTCAATACCATAGTATGAGATATCAGGTTTCATAAAATATCCCCTCAGTACCGTTATCTTCCGATTGATGAGTCTAAAATAAAGTCTCTAAATAATGTATGACAAGGTAATTCAGCCTTTAAATGGCAGATGCTGTCCTTGCTCCATTTTTGTATGAACTGTGATCAGTAGCTTACATCATTGGACCAATCTTGCATGTAATAAATAAAAAATGTAGGATAAACATATTTGTATATTTTTTAAAGAATTTATCGATTTCTCAGGTTTTGGGGTAATCAGTTGCTGACATTAACAAGTAATTGATCAAGAAAAGTAGATCTTGTATGAAGAAATGATTTACCGCTTTAAAAAATGTTGAGTGCGTATAAACCATGTTTGTTTTCTTTAAATGTATTACTGTTTATACTCACTTTTAAGACGAGACCAACTACCACTGCATAATGCACCAGTAGATCTAGATTTGTGCAGTTTGTACGGAGTAATCTTTAAACAAATAACGTAGACCCGGATCTGCAAGGACATTATACTGAGGCAGAAAAAAATAAAAAATAAAATAGCAATATGAGGAATGTGTACTTCATAAAATCCTCCTAGTTACTATGACAAGCTGTGTTAGTGTGACAACACCAGGATAAAAGGGAGTTAAGCCAGTTATTCTTGCAGTAATTATATAGCCACCTTGGCATGTCCCAGTGATAATGAATTGTCAGCCTATCTTTTGATTTTTTGAGGAACCATAAATGTATAAACTGATACAATATAGCTTGGACCATGACTAGGATTAATACATAGATAGTACAGGATTAATACAGTGATATTACAAGACTAATATAATATTACAGTATTAATACAGTGATATGATTAATAGTGATATTACAGGATTAATATAGTGATATTACAGGATTAATAGTGATTTTGCAGTATTAATACAGTGATATAACTGGATTCATACAGTGATACCACGTGATTAAGATGGTGATATTGCAGGATTAATAGTGATCTTACAGTATTAATACAGTGATATTACATGATTAATAGTGATCTTATAGTATTAATACAGTGATATTACATGATTAATAGTGATCTTACAGTATTAATACAGTGATATTACATGATTAATAGTGATCTTACAGTATTAATACAGTGATATTACATGATTAATAGTGATCTTACAGTATTAATACAGTGATATTACAAGACAAATATAATGATCTTACAGTATTAATACAGTGATATTACAGGATTAATAGTGATCTTACAGTATTAATACAGTGATATTACATGATTAATAGTGATATTACATGATTAATACAGTGATATTACATGATTAATAGTGATCTTACAGTATTAATAGTGATATTACATGATTAATAATGATCTTACAGTATTAATACAGTGATATTACAAGACAAATATAATGATCTTACAGTATTAATACAGTGATATTACATGATTAATAGTGATCTTACAGTATTCATAAAGTGATATTACATGATTAATAGTGATCTTACAGTATTAATAGTGATATTACATGATTAATAGTGATATTACAGTATTAATACAGTGATATTACATGATTAATAGTGATATTACAGTATTAATACAGTGATATTACATGATTAACAGTGATCTTACAGTATTCATACAGTGATATTACATGATTAATAGTGATCTTACAGTATTAATACAGTGATATTACATGATTAATAGTGATCTTACAGTATTAATGCAGTGATATTACATGATTAATAGTGATCTTACAGTATTAATACAGTGATATTACATGATTAATAGTGATCTTACAGTATTAATACAGTGATATTACATGATTAATAGTGATCTTACAGTATTAATACAGTGATATTACATGATTAATAGTGATATTACAGTATTAATACAGTGATATAACTGGATTCATACGGTGATACCACATGATTAAGATGATGATATTGCAGGGTTAATAGTGATCTTACAGTATTAATACAGTGATATTACATGATTAATAGTGATCTTACAGTATTAATACAGTGATACCACATGATTAAGATGATGATATTGCAGGATTATCTGGATCCTTTGCTTTAAAATACTCTGTTGAAGTCAGGCTGTAATATTAATTAGACAGATTAAAGCCTCATTATTCATAAATTGCCCATTTGACTGACACTGTAAGAAGGAAAATGGGTTTTGTACAAAAGTTTAGTATCTGTACTTTATTTTTATGGTATCAGTTGAATTGCAGAAAATTTATTTTTAGATGGAACTAATATTTTTAGATAGGGAGGGTATTGACTCCATGAAAAAGCCTTGTTGTGACATTTTTTACTTGTTGCAGCAACAAAATTCACAAAAATTGGTACAATCCTAGAAAACAAGTAAGTTTACTCTGTTACCTAAGAATCCTTACATGGAATTCTTTGATGCTTCTTAAGACAATATGGAGTTACTATAAAGTTTATGAAATGGAAGCAAACTTTTCATTTAAATGTAAACTGGAAATAAACACTCTTTATAAGGCTGTATATTGTCACTATTCAATCCTCTCACCAGAGGTCATTTTCAGTTTTCTTTTGCAACGTTTTTAATTTACCATTTTTATTTCATAACTTTTACTTGGAACTACATAGCATGATTATGATGATTTGCCATCGAACCGTACAATGCATATTTGTAAGACTATTTTCATTAGAGGTAACTTCTGTTTATTAACCATTCATTGCAAATTGTTAACAGACAAATGAAAATATAACATTGTGAATAGATTTAGCAAAGTTCCAATTCGTTTCTTCATTTTCAGAGTATGCAATCCCAGTGAGTGCTACCACATTTCTATCACTGTGAGTTTTAAAAGTGTATGTGTCGATATGGCAATATTCCCATTTATTTCTTCCTTTTTCAGAGTAGCCTATGAGTGAGTGAAGCTACATTTCTGTCAAGCATAATGTAGTTTTAAAAGTTGGATCCTTAACAATATATCTTTATGCATAGCTTTATCATCATCCTGTTGTTCCTCAGACGACATCAGAACACAAATACCAGATATCAGCTTCAATGAAGAAACTCTTATCCAGACAAATTCTACTGTGACATTGTTTTTACAATTCAGGTTTCTAGTGGAGACAAATGAATGTCCGTGTCAAATGTCTCATTGCCTGCAAGCTTCAGGATAAACCTTGAATCTGTTGCTGTTAAATTGTGTCATAGAATTCAAGGATTAATGTATGTTTGCATTGAACAGGTGAACAGGGTTGGAAGTTTACTGTTAACAATTCAAGGTACGGTGACATTATGTGAATATGCAACTTAAAGAGACACATGGAATTTCTGAGAAGCATTATGTACCATTTATTGGTTGCTTTAACTTTTGTGCAATGTTGGCCATGTTTGTTCCTGATTCATGTTGGAATTTTAAGAGTTATTTCCAGAAAGCATTAACATATTTTGTTTGTTCCATATAAAAGGTCAGAAATTTATTTATTTTTATCTGCTTGAGAATATTTTGGGAAAACTTACAGTAACTTGAACAAGCCTGTCAGAACATTCCATTGCATACATTTTTGTCTCAGTCCAAACCTTCATCATCATGCTTTTACATATATATAAAGTTGCATTTCCTATAATGTGTTTTCTAACATTTTTTTAAAAAAACTTTGCCTGAAAGTAGTGCACATGATTCATATTGACTAAGTTTCTAGTCAGACATTGTCCATGACTGGATTCATGTAGTGTATTAGCGGGAAAGGGACATTATAAAAAAAAGTTGTTTTGTTCATTAAATTTGATAGATGCTTACAATCGGGACCATACATTTAAATTAATGGAGGCGCCATCCTGGAAGATTTCCTACAAATACAGTTTAATTATCTCAAGATAGATTCATAGTTTATTGATTTTGTGGTAACATCAGAAACAAATCAATTATTTACTTTACCTTACCAAGGCTTGTTTACATGATTTGTGCACAGTATTTACATAAGAGTTACAATTGGCTGAGGCTGTGAGTACAAAGGAATTAACAAGGTGTGAAATTTAGCAAACATTCATGTAGACTGTTTCTTCAAAGTCAAGTCATGCTTGGTCATTAACTGATATTGACCCATGGTCAGTGTGGCAGCTTTGTTATGGCATGCAACTTGCAAATCAATCCTGCAGCTGCAGATTCTGTATCTTGCAGAATAGAACTGTGTCTCAGCTATGGGATTTGATACTTTAGATGGAAAACAAATTGGAATATGGAAATGTGCCAGTAGTAACAGGCCAAATATTAGCTTGACCTTTTTTCCTGTTGTACAATAGGATTACATGCAGATTCCAAAAGTATTATTCCGGATACATACTGAACTTGTCATTCATATTGATTAGTCGGTTTTAGTCAGTCACTTGAAGTGGAAGTGTACTACTTTTTGTACCATAAATATTAAGGTGAATTTTTTTTAAAATTCAGGATTCTATCACGTTCATATCTTCATACTGGGAGAAATTTTTATACAGATGTCTAGCCAAGAATTTAATGATTACATATGTAAATCATTTACATTCCTGAAAAGGGGAGTCTTTTAGACTAACTTGAATAAAATTTTCAAAACTAAGTTCACAAATGAAATTTTTAGAAAAACTTTTCAAGGCCTGTGCATTCTTCTAAACAGTTTACATGTTTCGAGGATGTATTTTTTGTAAGATGAAGGAAGCCGTTTTCGGCTGTATTGGAGGCAGAACAGATATATCCGAAAAGTTACCCCCAAGAGGAAGTGATTCATGTGATTCTCATCAACAAACAACATTGAAGAGTAGCTACATTGGATTTGATGACAGCGGTGATTGTGATGAAATTGGATTTAGAGATTTTTCATATCAAAGAAATCAACGTAGAAATCGTAATGGTCAAAATAAGGTAAAAAGACATGCACGGTTCTTTGAACTAGATCCATTGAATCAGCAAAGGCAATTAGTACGGCATGCAAAGAGTGAACAGGTTACAACACAGGGGCAACAAAGCACAAATCCTAAGAACCAGTTTAAATTGAAAGGCTCTAGTATTCCAACACAGATACCAAAGAAGGAACATAAAATCACTGACAGAAACTTAATACAAGATCCAAGGGTACATGATCAGGCTAGGTTATCAAGTGTTAATGAATTACACAGATTAGGTCAGGGACAGGGTAGACCTAGATCACTTTTGCCCACAAAAAGAGCTGGTCAGCAAAGACAGTCAAAATTGCATCTTCCTCAACCCAGTACTTGTCATGGAAATTCTTCAGGTTTGCATTCTCCAAAACCTTGCAGCCTTCAAGAAAGTGAACCATTTTTGCACTGTTCTCCAAAACCTTGCAGCCTTCAAGAAAGTGAACCATTTTTGCACTATTCTCCAAAAACCAGCACTAGTCAAGATGCTTGGGCAGGAGTGTATTTTCCAGTACAACATATTGGTCCAAAAAAGCCAGCAAGATTAATTTCTACAAAACAAAGAGTTGGTCTGGATAATCAAACAAAAAGGACCCATCCAGTGACTAGTAGAAAAGAGCAAGATCCAGGCAGTAGAGTAGACACAAGACTAGGATTAAGTTCTCCTTCTTCCCAGGAGAGTTGTCAAGTACATGATAGTCAACATCAGTACGAGAGGGATCTGCAACAGAGGTATTTTGACAGGCAACCTGTAGCAGAATTCCTATACAGGGATAGTCGAGCAGTTCGGGGAATTCTGAAGCAACCAAAATACATGGAGCAGCCAGATATTGATTTATTTGAAATGTCTAAGGTAATCATGAGAATTTAGAAAATGAGAATATTTTTTGTGAAAATTCCAAATTACATTTTTTTGGTGTTATGTGTTTTTGTCTTGCCTTCAAAGCATAGGAAAGATACTGGGATCACTTTGTGATGTGGTTGTTCTTCTTGTTCATATAGGTGTCAAGATCCTTGAGCACTTTATGTAGGCACCATCTTATCTATCTGTATAATTTACTGTCTTGTGCAAATATTTGTTACTTAGCTGAAACAGACAACAAATTTAATCATAGTATGCAGTACAGCAATGGAAATATTAATTTGTTGTATGCAGTACAGCAATGAAAATGATAATTTATTGTAGGCTGTACAGTAATGGAAATTTTTATTAATTGTAGGCTGTACATCAGTAATTTATATTAATTATAGACTGTATGGTTTTGGAAATTTTAATTTGTGTAGGCTGTACAACAATGGAAATTTTAATAATAGTATGCCGTATAACAATATAAATATTAACTTATTGTAGGCTGTACAGCAATGGAAATTTTAATTGTAGGCTGTACATCAATGAAATTTTAATAGTAGCATGCTGTATAGCGATATAAATGTTAATTTTTTTATTGTAGGCTGTACAGCAATGGGAATTTTAATTTGTTGTATGCTGTACATCAATGAAAATGTTAATATATTGTAGGCTGTACACCAATGGAAATGTTATTTTATTGTAGGCTGTACAGCAATGAAAATTGTAATTGTAGCATGCTGTATAGCAATATAAATGTTGAATATGTTGTAAGCTGTACATCAATGGAAATGTTAATTTGTAGTATTCTATATAGCACTAGAAATGTCAATTTGTAGTTCTTAGGAGAGATGTTGGTACTGTGCCATCATCGATTGCCCATTGCACTGACATAAACATGATCAGGAAAAGAATGAAATTTCAAATGGCAGTTTGGTCCACATTTTTACATATGTACTAGTGGAGGGCCACCCAGGTTGACATGATGGAGGGCAGCTTGATCAAAGGGTAGATCTGAATTTATTTTCGTTTTCTCTAGAGCTTACCTTATTTTAACTCTGTTGTTTGTGATCAAACACTTGTTTGTAAACTGAATGTTCAATTTGTTGCATACCTGAAATCACATGGTAAACTGATTTTCTTATCTTTTAACCTTGCCTTCATTTTGTACCTGTGTGCTATAAATTATATACATGTCTTGACTTTACATCTTGTCTCTATTCATTGAGGAGTGGATTTCATTTATTTAAGCTGTATTACTCCCATGAAAAGAATAGTGAACCAGCCTAATCAGGTGTTGAAAAGTTCATTATAAATATTTGCCAACCTTTTGTAGAAATGAGGATGGGCTTATCACCAGATAAATATGGAACTGTATATGCACACTAATAAGATAAGTCCAAATGCAAACCACATAGATCCTGATTTGCCATTGTATAATGTGCCTGCATATCTTGGTATGTACAGTTTGTTAGGAGTAATCAGTAGAACAAATAATATAAACCCTGATTTGCAGGCACATTATGTTATGGTATATCAGGATCCATGTTGTTTGCAATTTGAGTCGACTTTTAAGCAAGTACATACTGTAAATCGTTTTGTTTGAGTTTGAGTCGACTTTTAAGCAAGTACATACTGTAAATCATTTTGCTTGAGTTTGCATTGATTGAGTTGGTCCATTCATTCTTGTGATATCACTTTAACTGTGATTACATCCAACATCAGATGAATGTATGTACCCATCACAGAAATCCAACTAAAATGCCCTTCATTGTATAATACCATTCCTTAAAATGTAGGTGTGGTTATGAACTCCATTCATTATGTAGTAATGAAATTAGATGTATTATGTATTTCATTATAAGGCATCCCATTCATTATGTAGTAATGAAATTAGATGTATTATGTATTTCATTATAAGGCATCCCATTCATTATGTAGTAATGAAATAGATGTATTATGTATTTCATTATAAGGCATCCCATTCATTATGTAGTAATGAAATTAGATGTATTATGTATTTCATTATAAGGCATCCCATTCATTATGTAGTAATGAAATAGATGTATTATGTATTTCATTATAAGGCATCCCATTCATTATGTAGTAATGAAATAGATGTATTATGTATTTCATTATAAGGCATCCCATTCATTATGTAGTAATGAAATAGATGTATTATGTATTTCATTATAAGGCATCCCATTCATTATGTAGTAATGAAATAGATGTATTATGTATTTCATTATAAGGCATCCCATTCATTATGTAGTAATGAAATAGATGTATTATGTATTTCATTATAAGGCATCCCATTCATTATGTAGTAATGAAATAGATGTATTATGTATTTCATTATAAGGCATCCCATTCATTATGTAGTAATGAAATTAGATGTATAATGTATTTCATTATAAGGCATCCCATGGTTAGTGTTATAATGAGGACTGTACTTTTATGTTGCCTTTTCTGAGAGTTCAGTTATTTAGGTCAGTTAGTCAGTTGGTTGGTTGGTTCTGTGTGTTGAATGCCATTTTTTTTAGCACGGGTGGAGGATGAACCTTGGCAGAACCACCAGTTGATTGGAACCTTTCTCACATGCCTACATTGGCCCAGCTGAGACTAGAACCCAAACCACATAGCAGAGGTGAGATGTCAGCAATCTGTGGTGAGCACCTGATACCACTTGGACACTTGAGGACCCCCAGTTATATTGGAGATAGGCACATGTTATTTAAGATCAACAATGTATGAGTCAGTTTGGCACATAATCATTCATGTAGACAACTGATATAAAATATATTTGAAAAAGTAGTGGTCTCACAGCAGTGTTTTATATTGTACATACTGGTGATGTAAAAATTTACTTTCTGCTGTATTTCAATTTTTAATTTATCTAATTGTATATCAAGTGATTTAAATTTCATAAACTTAATTTCATAAATGTAAAGTCTGAAATTATTTGAAGAAATTTCAGGAAATTGTTGATCATGGTTTCTCAGATCCTTGGACAAATTTATTGACAAGCTTAAATAAGAAGTGAATTAATTGTCATTAATCAGTGTATGAAGATCTTTGATTATTAAAAGAATATCTATCAGGGTTGACTTGGCATGTAAGAAAAGTATGTATGTTAATTAAACATCCACCATTCAAAATGCTTTAATAAATACCCAGTTGGATTGTAAATAGTTCTGGTTATATTGCTACATACATGCAGAGTGACAGGATTTCATAACCTATACAACAATGAAACACATCTTGGTGATTAGCATTCTCCCTATTTTCACAGAAATTTGGCAAATATCTCGCCACCTACCTTTAGCCAAATTATTAGGCTACATGTGGGTGACTGATTAATTATGCTGCCCATGTGTCTTACCATGGACCACATACTGTAATGCAGCTTAAATTGGGATTGCTTTGAAAACACAACTACAAGCTTCCAATTCGTCCATGTATTTTTAACCTACTACCATTAATTAAATTGATAGTACTTGAGGCATCCCTGCTTTGTGCCAGATGGTCTGTGTTGTATTGATCAGTTTTCTGCCACTGTGTTGCATGTTCCAAAATATAAGCAGTAGCATGCATTACCAACTCCCTACGGATTCTTTGGGGACTAAGTTACCTCCCCTGATGCATCCAATTATGGCCAGGCAAATTTAGGAACTGGTCAGTCAAATTGAGATTGCTGTGTCCTTTTATGAAATCCATGCTTAACAGTGACAAGATGTGTCTTGATTGATTGTACAATTAAATTAATGCTGGACTTGTTTGGTAGTAAGAGTCATCTCTGGAGAAAGAATTAAGTTGGTGTCAGATGTTAAATAACCACTGGGATACAAACTTTTGAACTATTACTACAATTGATGAGCAAACTGCATTTTTTCTTTAACTTTTTAAAAAATGCAAATTAAAAAAAAGTCAATGCATGGAATAGATATATCGATGAAACGCAAGAAGAGTTAAGTGTCTTACATTATTTTGACAAAAGAGTTATTTTACGTTTTCATTGCTTATGATAAGCACTTAGTAGGAAACCATTTGCATTTGTGTTATTTTAGGAATTAAAATGTCTTACTTCGTGTGGTAATGATTTTTATATAGATATAACTAGTGGTGAAATTGTTGATTTATTGATATATCAATATTTATTCCAAATCGATATTCATATCGATAGAAGAGATGAACAGTAAATCAAAAATGATACTGACCCTGTTCAGGTTACCTCATTATTCAGTTGTCATGCATAATTATTATTCGTTCTTATTAGTCTATGTGCTTTTCAGTTTTCAAACTTAGAATTCAATTTGGACAGCATTTATTTATGTCAGTAACAAAGGAAATCTATTGACAAGATCTACTCACTTTTGACAATATAGCAAAGGTGACTAACTCAAATGGTTTGAAATCCCCCCCCCCCCCCCCCGCGTATTACGTTCTGATTACTTTAACCCAGCTGAATGCTAACATATATCAAGATAAAGAAGACTTTTCTTTATTTGTATGAATTGTATGCTTGATTCTCATCTAATAAACCATTTTTAATGAAGTTTCACCATTGCTTAACATTTTTTCTAGTTGTATTAAATATTCGGTCTACACTGCCATCGTCACACAGAAAAATATGTTACATTCAATTCTTATTGGTTGTTATGGTTTGTTCAAATCCAGAGTAAAACATCAATCATAAACATAACAAACTACAGACACATATTAATATCACATCCAAATTCGATTCCAAATAGATGCAAAGCAACAGAGAATCTTCATTCAAAAATGGCTATACAATGATTTGAAAAATACTTAAATCATTTATGGGAAACAAGTTTGGAATGTCTCATCTTTTGGATGAAATGTCAGCAGTGACTGAATATTCAGACAGGATGAACAAAATGAGCACAGAATCTGCATGGAGTTATAGTCACCTGTCAGTTTGTGGAAGGGGAGTGGGTGTTATTGACAGTTTCCCTTTTCACACACAGAAATGAATATCCAATACAGTTGTAGTACATCTTCAGGAAGTAAGACCTGAAGGATTTTTAAGGTTGTCATCTCCACTTCCATGTTAAAACATATTCTGGACAAGATTTTCCTTGCACAAGGAATTTGCACTATTTCCTCGGTTTTAAAGATAACACTAATAACTTCCACATTAAAGTAAATATATAAAATTAGTAATAGAATGCATTCATACAATATCAAACAGGGCTCTGAGTGGCCGAGTGGTCTAAAGCACTATCCGTTACAGATCACTGCCATCTCACCTCTGTCTTCGTGGGTTCAAATATCAGATTCAGCCAATGTAGGTATGTGAGAAAGCTTGCTTCTTTCCGGTTTTTTTTCCGGGTTCTTCCTCCATCATTAATACTGGCCGACATACATAGGCTATCTTTGTGCTGAAAAATGGTGTTAAACCCTACAACAACAATATAAAAGAGAGGGTGTGGTAACTAAGATGAATCTTGCAACTGATTAAATGGATCAGCCTGAAATGATATACTAATCAACATCACTGACAATTAACAGGTCTGATTAGAAGTGATTTTTAAATCTTGTCAAGAATGAGAATGGGATGTGAACAGGAGATAGGCCACTTCACTGTCTGTATTTAATTTGCACCTCAAAATTACAACCACTACCCTACCTATAAGGTTGTTTCTGAACAGTAAAGGAGAATGAAGTTCATATGTGTAATGATAATATATGGTATTATAGGCCATGTATTTGGAATCAAGTTGATATGTGTAATGATAATATATGTTATTGTAGGCCATGTATTTTGAATCAAGTTGATATGTGTAATGATAATATATGGTATTATAGGCCATGTATTTTGAATCAAGTTGATATGTGTAATGATAATATATGGTTTTGTAGGCCATGTATTTTGAATCAAGTTGATATGTGTAATGATAATATATGGTATTATAGGCCATGTAGTGGGAATCATGTTGATATGTGTAATGATAATATATGGTTTTGTAGACCATGTATTTTGAATAAAGTTGATATGTGTAATGATAATATATGGTTTTGTAGGCCATGTATTTGGAATCAAGTTGATATGTGTAATGATAATATATGGTTTTGTAGGCCATGTATTTTGAATAAAGTTGATATGTGTAATGATAATATATGGTTTTGTAGGCCATGTATTTGGAATCAAGTTGATATGTGTAATGATAATATATGGTATTATAGGCCACATAGTGGGAATCAAGTTGATATGTGTAATGATAATATATGGTTTTGTAGGCCATGTATTTGGAATCAAGTTGATATGTGTAATGATAATATATGGTATTGTAGGCCATGTATTTTGAATCAAGTTGATATGTGACAGAGATGTTTTCTTTCATCCTTGATAAAGCAGTCAGCAACATATATGTGGTGTAGTGAGCTAGTTAATTAAACAAATTAAGTTTGAAATATATCAGCTTAAGACAAATATTATTTTCTGTTTGTCCTTCATTTTTTGCATGGTAATATTTTTTGTCTACTAATATTTTCATCATTATTTTTTATATCACCACAATTAACACAATCATCACCATCCCCTTCTCAAACTCCTCATTATCATCACTGCATCATGATTATTGCCATTATTGGTAACCTCTTTGTACTCCTCACCATCATCATCATCAACAGCAACAGCTGATGCAGCCCATTTTCGAGTGATTTTATTTCGACTTACATCAGTATTGATGCCCTAGTCTTAATATGTTAATTAATAACGTTAATTATAATAATGACTGGCGAGAAGATGAGGCTTTAAGTGAAGATCATAATAATTCAGATTTATTTGACCTCAAAAAATCACAACGTTATTTTTCAATTTTATTACTATGCTGTACTTGAGATACATATAGATTTAACCTTGGACATTGGAGATGTGGAAATAAAGTAATATTGACAAAATCTGGCATGACTTTAGCTTAACTGCACAAAGTCAAAGAAGTTGTTCTATACCCTGTGTCACAGATGTCAGAAAGAGCAGTGGCATGGTTTTCTAGTCTTGAGACCATGCATCCCAACTCCTCTCCTGTGCCATAGTTAACAAAAGCAGCAGCTGCATTTTTTGGCATTTCTATTATTCAGACCTTAAAGCTTAAGTGAATAGTGGACTGGCTTGATTTCTTTCTTACTTACCTAATTCCAGTTTAATTGGAAATCAAGTACCAAAAAGGAATAAATTAATTTGTTGTCAGTGCCAGATGTTTATCATGTATAAATATAATCACTCTCTCCATTTCAGGAAACAGAAAGGAGTAAGGAAGCATTTATGGATATGTTAACTACACGATATCCACAGTATGCAGAGAAAATAAGTTCCACTGCGAGTGAGGATGGATTTCCTATACGAGTAAGTAAAATGTGAAATTGCATTTCCTTTTCATTGAGGAAAGTAAGTGTACATTTCTGCAGAAATGATAAATTCAGTGGTATAATTTTGTTGTATTTTCACATTAAATTTTGAGATATGGGCCGTGTTTTGAAGGATACACTTAATTGGCAAAATTTTTTTGTAAATCATTCCTCTGGTATATCAGTCTGTCTCATACATGTATGTCTTTAAGGTGCTTGATTTTACTGCAATGTTCTGCATTTGAGCATCTGTATGATTATCAGTGAGACCGATCCCATGTCTTGTTTTAATTTTGGAGTTGTTATAGACTGCTGACAAAGAAATAAGGCAGTAGGACCTATGATCTCTAGTCAGAAGATGAGGTAGTTGTAATAGAAATAAAAATATACACCATGAATTGTGACTTGCATCAGCCAATGCCTGTAGGTTGTGGTTTGTTTAAAAGGAATGGTGGATGGGCTTGTTGTCACTAGATTTATTTGTAGGTACAATAGAAATGGTCACATAGGTCATCAAAAGTGTTTTTTTTTGACCAGCATTCAGAGTGACAAACTAGAGGCAGTTGGTTATAACTTTGGAAAATACATCTGATGCCAAAGTCACGAAGTGGTATGATGTGTGATGTCATCTACACTCCTTATAGGTTTTGCTTTTTCCACTATCTAGATCATTAACCATGATGTTACTATCAGAATCGGGTAAACAATAAAATAAACTATGAAATTAATGGATGGAATAACAGAGATTTGAGTAGAGATATAGAATGAAATAACACAATTCCTAGTATGTAAAATATAGCAATTTAATCAAGAACATAAACAGAGTCAAATTCGAATGACTCACTGTCTCATAGGAATAGAGATAAAACATGCAGATTTCAAATAGCCATTCTGTTACACAGATAAAAGAAATTTCATCGTATAATCAAGTGAATGAACCTAGAAAATCGTTCACTTGTCAGCATCACCTGGTTGCTTCTAGTTTTTTTTCCTAATGACTGTTGGTGATAGGTCAACAGTGCCAAATTTCTCTCTCTCTCTCTCTCTCTCTCTCTATATATATATATATATATATATTGCCTGTTGTGGTTATCAACCATCTTGGTTGAAGATTGAAGACTGCTTTTTATTATCCTTCAAATGAAAACATATCACCCAGTCTAAATATGTTCTCCTGGGATCAAACAATATTGCCCACTCTTTTTATGTGAGATATTGTCTTTCATCATTCAGCAGAATTGAGCTGTCATCAGTTCACCATCTAATACACACTCACAATCCTATTACCATAAAGCAATATCTTGTTAGCAGCTTCTCACTGCTTACTGGGATATGACATATTTAGACTTCTTAGATAACCATTACACCCTGTGTGGCTATACATTACTAGCTGAAATATCAGTCAAAGCGTGTTCCTAATGCTAGCACCATCCATTCTGTGTTGAAAAGAATTCACAAACTTAATTACACAAATGAAAAGGAGTCCCGAGTTGCCAAGTGGTCTAAAGAGATCGCCATTACAGATCACTGCCATCTCACCTCTGCGTGGGTTTGAGTCTAAGATTCGACTACTAATGTAGTTATGTGAGAAAGCTTGCCAGTAGCTTCTCATGGGTCTGTGGTTCTTTCCGGAGGTTTTCCCGGATTCTTCCTTCACCAATAATACTGGCCGCCATTTTTCAGCTATCATGTGCTGAAAAATTGCGTTAAACCCTACACCAACACCAACACAAATGAATTATGGGCTCAGCTGCTTGTCCTAACTACATTACTTTGTTAATTAGCGATTCATTGACATACATTTCCAGGCATAGCAACATAAATTCTCAGCATAAATGATTAAATTCATTTTAGACTGAGAATTTACTCCTCATAATTCATATCAGGAGAAATTCATGAAATGAAATCTCTAGATCCATGATTTCTATAACCGTCAAGACAAATAAATTAATTTTTTTAAGGTGTATCAAAATCATGCACGGAATTTGCATACTACAAGATTTATTTTGCATCTGAACTGGGGTAATTCAAACAAAATCATATAATCCAAGAGTCATATAATATTCAAGATAAAAAGCATGCAAATATTTACTCTAAACTCAAGAAAAAATTTGAAATGAATAAATTCAGAAAATAATTACAAACATTATGGCTGGATTTGAAACTAAGTTTACGCTTTATTGAAACACTCTTACTATGCAGCTGAATCTCTCGCTTTCCTGTCTCAGCTTTCCTGTCTCAGCTTTCCTGTCTCAGCTTTTCCTGTCTCAGCTTTCCTGTCTCAGTTTTCCTGTCTCAGCTTTCCTGTCTCAGTTTTCCTGTCTCAACTTTCCTGTCTCAGCTTTCCTGTCTCAACTTTCTGACACAAGTTTCTTGTACAATCAATTGAGGAATGCTGTTATTTCCAGGAGCTAAAGTTTGGCTTGCTTCAAAACATAAACTGTCTAATTTCGTAAGGGGAATTTCTTAAAACCTTGTGTGCCATCTTTGAACACCCCACCCCCACCCATTTTGCTTAACCAATCAGGATTACTTTCTCTAACTGCCCCAAAGACTTATAACACTTGCGTCAAAGTTAAATAATCCTCTCTAGTCTATTGAGCATCATCAAACTAATTAACATTTAATTCATGCCACGAATAGAGCAGATCCTATCCCTTGCAATCATAAATTTATCATGAATCTAGCCCATACATTAAAGATAATGGTCAAGTGTGACACTGACCACAACATAGTGTACTGTCAAATTACTTGTAAACTATTTTTACAACAATTTGTACTTGTTTATAAGTTGATTCCGGCTATAAACAACATCGATCCTGATTTGTCACTGCAGGTATGTGTTGTTTGTTTTACTCTTAACTGTATAGGGATCAGATCTGTGACAACAGACCTGATTCTGTGGAGTTTTCAATTGGAAATGACTTGTGAGTGAGTAAAGATGGTAGATCAAATGTTTTCCTGGATAAATTCAAATGTATCCTCTATGGCTAATAGTTCATAGATGGTATATAGTGGGTGACACGCCTGCTCAGCATCTCTCAAATTTCCAACTGTATCTTCATGCAAATTGAATAAAGACTAATGACAAATATATGTACCATATTTATTGGAGGACAATTCCATACTTAAATTTCATGGACTTCATCGCAGTGGCTCTATCTCTGTCATTGATAAAAATGTTTAAACTGTTTGGATAAATCAGAGCTGCTTAGATACCATGAGAAATACTCTCCATCATTTTATAGTTTGTTCTATTTGCTACATCATCATCATCATCATCAGTCTCTTGACCTAGTGTGGTCATTGAGACACTGTGCTGTTGAACATCTGATCAGTTCCTTCCACTTGTCTTCATCATGTGTCAATGCTTGTGTCTCCGTAAAATATTTCATGGTACATTCTGTGATGTTGTCAGTCCACTTTTCTCACTGTCTACCTCTCTTTCTGCCACCCTGGACACTGCCCTGCAGTACTGTTGTCAATAGACTGTTGGCTCTAGTGACATGGCCATACCATCTCAGCTTTCTCTTTATAACTCTGGTGTGGAAGTCTTAATAATGGTCTACTTTGTGCCTGATGGTGCTTGTAGGTCGCATTTGCTAAAGGCTAAGGGAGTAAACCGTAAAAGAAAATCTGGAGTAGAGACCCTAAAGCAGTTGGATGATGTACTACATCTGATTCTGGACACTTCTAGGTCTGGAGATGGATGGACTTCGCCAGACAACTTTTGCCCAAGACACATTGATAATACTGGACAAATATGAAGTTACCATATCGGATTTGCTACATAATTTGTATTAACCATTGGTGATAATAAAGCTATTGGCAAACACTTTAGCCAATTTGGCTGCCACCATCTTGAAAACAAATTTGAGTCAAGGTATGAAAATTGGCCATGAAAATAATGTATTGTAAGAAATAAACTCAAGTAGGAGCTATTCATCTTACCTAAGGTTGTTTTCTTGTCTGAGGAACTGATCCTTTGTTATGCAGTGGAGAGAATAGTACATGGCACACAGCGAATAATGTCATGTTGATATCACAAATATATTTGATTTTTACTTACATGTGTCTTAATTATGGTAAGACATTTAAGAAATTGTCATTTATTCGACAGTGTTGCAGATAAGAGGCGTATCATCTTAGAGTGAATCTAATAAATATAAAACTATGGCCTGAAGTTTCATTTAAAAATTTGCTAAATACGTTGTCAGAAGATACTTTATTCTCACTTAATAGCAATAGCCCTCTAATTGATGTTCATAATTCTGCCTTAAAATAACTTAATAGCAGTAGCCCTCTACTTGACGTTCCTAATTCTGCCTTGTTATAACTTAATTGCAATAGCCCTGGAATTGATGTTCCTAATTCTGCCTTAAAATAACTTAATTGCAGTAGCCCTCTACTTGATGTTCCTAATTCTGCCTTAAAATAACTTAATTCCAGTAGCCCTCTACTTGATGTTCCTAATTCTGCCTTTAAATAACTTAATTGCAGTAGCCCTCTACTTGCCATACCCAATTTTTCATTATATAGCATTAGCCATCTAGTTGCCATACCTAATCCTAAACTGTATGGCAGTAGTCCTCCACTTGCTATACCTACTCCTGCACTCTATAGTTCATTACACTGTAGGTGCAAGCCAATCTTCGTTTCACTGTAGTTAAGGTTGTCGTCATGTGTTTTGAAACTCAGTCTCCATTGGTAAGGTACTGAAAACTGATTGGTTTGGTTTAGTATTTGAAGACACTGCAACACAAGTATATTATTTAGTACCCTTGGATGTGGAGTAAAGGACACATCTTTGGTAGCCATTCTTGGCTGACTGACTGCTAGAACCCATGCCTTTTCAGTTGCAAGTGTAACACACACTAACCATAAAGTGAGCACAGTTCCTGCTTTTATTAGTCATCTCTTATGAAATAAATTAGTATGCATTAGGCCTATTACAAATGTCTCAGTCACAGTTCTTATCATTGTTGTACATAATGCCTGATGTACATGCCAGATCCCACACTGGCCATTTGTAGGGCTTATTACATACACATGCCTGAAACCACACTGGTTGTCATGGCTGTGCATAATGGACAATGACACTTTGGAGCCTACAGGGAATGTAATGGATGTGCATAATGGACAAATATGACAAAACATTATTCTGCATCACACCTATTGCAAGTTTTGCAACATGGCTGACCCCACAGAGGTTGTTATGGCTGTGCATAATAGACAAAATGACATTCTGAAGCACACAGTAGTTGTAATCACTGTACATAATAAAAACAAAATGACAAACATTAGTGTACATCAGGCATATTACAACATACCTGAGACCACAGTGGTTTCCATGTCTATTTTAGTGCATACTACACATACCTGAGACCACAGTGGTTTCCATGTCTGTTTTAGTGCATATTACACGTCTGAGTCCACAGTGGTTTCCATGTCTGTTTGTGGTGCATATTGCACATGCCCGAGACCACAGTGGTTTCCATGTCTGTTTGTGGTGCATATTGCACATGCCCGAGACCACAGAGGTTTCCATGTCTGATTGTAAATCACACATGCCTGAAACCACATTGGTTTTCATATCCATTATTGTGCACATTACACATGCCTGAGAGCACAGTTGTTTCCATGTCAGTTTGTTGTGCATATTACAAATGCTTAAGACCACAGTGGTTTCCATATCCATTTGTGGTGCATATTACACATGCCTGAGACTACATTGGTTTCCATGTCCATTTATAGTGCACATTAGACATGCGCAAGACCACAGTGGTTTCCTTGTCTATTTGTAGTGCATATTACAACATGTCTAAGACCACAGTGTTTTCCATGTCCATTTAAATATTGCACATGCCTGAGACCATATTGGTTTCCATTTCCGTTTGTAGTGCACATTAGACATGCATGAGACCACAGTGGTTTCCATGTCTGTTTGTAGTGCATATTACAACATGCCTAAGACGACATTGGTTTCCATGTCCATTTGAATATTACAAATGCATTGAGACCACATTGGTTTCTATGTCTGTTTGTATAATATACATGCTTGAGACCACATTGGTTTCCATGTCTGTTTGTAAATTACACATGCCTGAGACCACATAGGTTTCCATTTCCATTTGTAGTGCACATTAGACATGTGTGAGACCTGTGGTTTCCATGTCTGTTTGTAGTGCATATTACAACATGCCTAAGACCACATTGGTTTCCATGTCCATTTGAATATTACAAATGCCTTGAGACCACATCCACATTGGTTTCCATGTCTCTTTGTATAATACACATGCCTTGAGACCACATTGGTTTCCATGTCTGTTTGTACAATACAAATGCCTGAGACCACATTGGTTTCCATGTCTGTTTGTATAATACACATGCCTGAGACCACATTGGTTTCCATGTCTGTTTGTAATACACATGCCTTGAGACCACATTGGTTTCCATGTCTGTCTGTATAATACAAATGCCTGAGCCTATGCTGGTTGTCCTGGCTGTACATAATGGACAAGAAATGCATCCTGTAGCCGACAGGATTTGTAATAAATGACAGTACATAATAAAAATGACATCCTGTAGCCGACAGGACTTGTAATAAATGACTGTACATAATAAAAATTACAAACTTCCTTTTCAAAAGAAGCTGTTTAGGTTAGAAGCAGACAACGGACTATCTTCACACACAAAAACAACATAGGTGATTTCCCCTCACTACCCTCTCTCTCTTCACTCTATTTCAGTGAAACAACATAGGTGATTTCCCCTCACTACCCTCTCCAATTTTGTACAAATTACATGTAGTGGAACATGGAAAAAATGTTTCACTCTTGGATTTATAATTGAGAATTGTCATACAACATTGATGTAAAAATGATGTGAAATTTAGAATACAGACTTCAAAACCTTCTAGATTCTGAAAAGTGGGAACATGTTTTTGAGTTTGCACTGTATATATGTGTTAAATTGAAGTCTGATGAATACAGCATGTAACAATATTCCTTTGCACTCTTTATATTGTTATTACATGTCAAGAAGATTGAGTTACTTGTTTAAATTTGTATCTAGGATAATTAGTTGTGTGACTGAATGTATTTAAGGTTTACAATGCGCTCATTAATAAGGCTGTAACATTTGGTTTGAAGTGAGTTGTCAATATATAATCATTTAAAGCATTGGGATGTGATGTACATTTAGCATGTTGCATTACAAAACATTAAAAAAGACTCCTGATAAAAAATATACTAATATTTAGTGGTTGATATTATGGCCACTTCATTTGGAAGAATGGCCAGATTTCTAAGAATGTAGTTTGCAGATACAGGAGAACCTTGCTTGAGAGACCAATCCTCTTGCCAATAAAAAGTGGTCTCTCAAGACAGTTGTTCTCTTTTAACAAGGTCTCTAAAGGAGACATTTTTCAAGGTCAAAATTCAACTGGGCATGAGGCAAAATAAATAAGTGTTTCTTATTACGCTGGTTTTAAAATATGGGGGTACATAGGTAGGTCTTTACCTTTTTTAATTATTTTTTCAAAAAATGTTTTAATGAAATTGACTGTATAACATGCTGGGCTAAACTGTCTCAGTTAGACCCACACATCAATTTTGAAAATTTTATTTCTGGAAGAAACAACTAATAGGGTCGGCAATGAAAAATAGGGATGGTTGACTGAAGGAAGCACAGATTTTAAGGGCCTTAAAGGAAATTACCTACACTGTTGTTCTGGTATATGTTTTCTATTTTTAATGTATGGTTCTTGTTAAAAAAAACAAACTATATGCACTTATTTTTAAAAATATGTTGACCACAAAACATTCAAGTGTTAACACATTGCTGGTAGTTGCAATAATGGGAACCATAGATGATAAAAACATTTTTCTCATTTTTTATTTTACCTCGAAAAACACTTTTTTTTATATACATTTTTTGGATTTGGTACTTACATTTTATTTTATCGTCAGCCATACACTGATACAGGCGGTCCTCTGTGATACTCTAGATAACACATATCGATCAATAATGAATCCATGATGCTAGCCTACGATACTTTACGTAAACATGCTACAACATTGTGCTGATATCTGGTAGTGTAGGCCAGGCGTGTATACATTGGAAGATGAAGCTGTGTTTAACCTTTTGCAGTCTCTTTTTTGGAATGTTTCACATGCTATAAAGTCCAATTTTTGTAGATTTTTTAAATTAATTTCTAGTCATCAGATTAGGATAAATATGTCTTTCACAAAATAGCAATTATAGACTGAAATTGACTGTAAGCTATGCCTAAATACTTTTCATATACTTTATAGGTCTAGTTGACTACAAAAACATCTTTTAGAAACTTTTATTGATTTTTGTGTTGCCTAAAATTTACTGGAACGTTTTTTTTAATATATATTATTTATTGAGAAAAACATGCGTTTTTTAAACATTTTTATATCTTACTTTTAACATTTTTAACATCTATGAATGGGAACTCAAGTAAATATGGAATATATATGTGCTAATTAAATAAGATGCCAAAAAATGTATTTATATACGTGTATAAAAAAACCAAAGGTCTCATTCATCTTTGATGAAAATGGATAAGATTACCTCAACAGAGAAATCTATGCAGCCCCCCCCTCCGAAAATGGCCCAGAGTGGTCTAAAGCGCTTTCCATTGCGGATCACTGCTGTCTCACCTCTGTCTGCATGGATTTGAGTCTAAGATTCAGCTAATGTAGTTATGTGAGAAAGCTTGCCAGCAGCTTCTCATGGGTCGGTGGTTCTTTCCGGGATTTTTCGGGTTTTTCCTCCACCAATAATACTGGCCGCCATTTATAGCCTATGTTGTGCTGATAAATGGCGTTAAACCCTAAAAACAAAACAAAAGCAGCCCCCCCCCCAACCCCCCAAAATATGTGTTTGTCCAGTTGACCAACTGTCTGTTTTTGGTTGCTGACCCTAGCATTTTACCACATAGGTAAATGTTATTTTACAAATGTATAACAAACAAAAATGTGCTGTGTATCAAATTGAGACGGTTTATCCCAGTATTTGAAACTATTCAATATCACATGTATAATGTTTTTAAAACCTACCTACACTAACTTAAAACTTCTACCAACACTAATTTAAAAACCCTACCCACATTAATTGTAAAATCCATAAACAACACTAAATTTAAAAGCCCTACCCACATTAATATTTAAACCCTACCCACACTAATTTTCAAACCAGTGCAATAGGAAACACACATTGAGGGCAGGGCTGACCATATCACATTTATCTTTTATTTATCATTTTTAATTAAAAATAAATTAATAACAATAGGAAAGCTTAAAATGACCATGTAATGAACTCCTTTGCCGAATGCTAGTAACGTATTAAAAGACAAAGATCTCATTTACGTTAGGCATGGACAAATGATGTACATTACACTAATGCCTGGACAATATCATTTATAAACAGTATACCTTCTTCAGACTGTTTATTTTGTGGCTACAATATAAAAGGCCCCTCTGACCTTAATATTTTCATTTACTTTTAATTCTTCAGTAAGAAAATCAAATTTTGTTCCATTTTTCATGCTTCTTATCTATACCAATCTTGCTTTTAAAATAAGGCCGGAGGTCTTTGCATAGAATTTCAATGTGTGCTTTGTATTTTTAAGAGCTTTTTCAAATCCATGCAAAATTAGTGTTGTATCATCTACATATAGAGATAGGGGTCCCAGGTTGTCTGAAGCACTCTCCGTTACGGCTCACTGCCATTTCCAGGCATTTTCCTGGGTTCTTTCTCCACCATTAATACTGGCTGCCTTGTATAGTCTATCATGTGCTGCATAATAGCGTTAAACCCTACAACAACAACAGCAGCATAGTGATATTAGAAATTTATTTCCGTTTATTTTTATACCATCGTTAATCTTTTTCATCATTAATGACAGTATCTTTCCACATTGGTGGAAATTGAGACGTATCAGTAATTTTGTTGTGGAAGCATCATTAAGCGTTTATTACAGTTTGTCTTAAAATTGTTCCTTTGTTTTATTGACTAAATTCCTTGACAGATTCTTATCTTACTTGATTTAAATCATTATGACCTTGGAGTAGTGATATGACCTTGGAATAGAGGTCATAGTAACAGATATGATAAATATATATTTTGGTTGAATTTGTTTTATTTGCCTATTTTCCTAAACCCCTTGAAGGATTTTGTTAATAAATTGGATGTGTTACTATGAAGTAGCAGCAATTCATTCTGGCTGACCTTTCATCTTGGCATCAAGGTCACATTTGGGTGACAGCAAATTTGAGTGGGACATGCAGGCCCTGTTTGTTTCTGTATAGAGTAAATATTATGCTGGGGAAATAAAGGATGGGTTTCTAGAAAGCTTGTTTTAAAGTAAATGTTGTTTACATAGACGTGTCTGCTGTGCAAACTTCCCTAAACTCATTAACTATATCACAAAAAACACTTTTGTGTTTGTTGCATTGAATATTTTTATTTGGTATTATTATTACTTTTTTGGGGCTGCATTATGCCAGGCAAAGGGAGCTACCATTTATACTAACTTAAAAGTTGTCAAAATTACAAACAACAAAACGCCTGATCTTCCATTATCATAATGTGCCAGCAGATTAGGGTCTGTGTTATTTCTGCTACAGATTACTCTGACAAACTGAAACACAGAAACTCTTGTCCATACACCAAGGCATTTGGCCCATGCTTACCTGCACAGGTATAGATACTGCAGTACATCATCACGAACTTAACACTCAGACAACTGAGCCATCTAGACATGAAAAGAAGCTCCAGTTATAAATTATAGACTAATTAATCCTGAGCCATTTGCATCTATGTCAGTCTTGTGTTATATTTAAATCCCAAAATAGATGTACTAAACTCATAAGGGCAGACGGTTTGCATGTTTTTGTGAAAATATACATTATGACTAAAATTTATTGCCGATTTTGATGTATATTAATGATATTGTAACCTGATACCGTCACACAGTAAAGACAAGATTTTGCATACGGTATGCTGATGCCTGACAACAATGTTAATTCATGTACATGCTTTCACACCTGCTGAATAATGTTTTGAATTTTTTTTCTTTATTTTAATAACCTGGGTATGTAAAGTAGTCAACAAACTCCTCTGACATTAACATCCCGTCTCCCCACCACTCACCTTCATTCCTCTGACATTAACATCCTGTCTCCCCATCACTCACCTTCGTTCCTCTGACAATGACATCCCGTTTCCCCACCACTCACCTTCGTTCTGTCACAAACAGTATTAATTGTCATCGGATACGTAAACTTTTGTGTTACATAAAACATACAGCAAGAAACTTAAAAACAGTATAAACTGGTGCATATAACATTTATGAGCTTACATATTCTGTAAGTGTAGAACTGATTACACATTACAATGTAAACAGTGGCGTAGCGAGGGTGTTCGGCGCCCGGTGCAATGTTCATATTTTTAACACACACACATACACACACACACCTTCCAAGCGGAACGGAGAGTATTTGGCGCCCGGGGACAAGGTATAAATTCTACGCCCCCAGTGTCACTGAAACATAGGAAAACAGTAGTCAATACTGAATACAACGTAATAGTACAGTCATCATAGAAAGGCAATTTAAGGAAATAAATTTTAACTGCAACATCCACAACAAAAATGTTACCAAAAGTTAGTGACTTATTCTTCTTCCGGCGGCCCCCCATTACGGCGCCCTGTGCAACTCGCCCCCCCCCCCCCCCCCAAGCTACGCCACTGCATGTACAAGACCTGTCAATGAAACCTAGGATTATCTATGGAGCCATATATCATTTCCAGTGTGGGCCTAACCTTAGTTTAAGATTTAGGAAGGACAAAAGACTTCTAGAAACACGTTTTCTTGTTTTAAAAAAGCAGACTAAATAAGCAGGTTACATTGATATTATAACTGTTTGAAATCACATCGCATACTGAAAATTGGATTCGGAAGATAACTTTCAAGTGTTTCAAATTTGTAAATAGGTAATCAGCTAAAAGAAGGCATTAACTCTGTCCACGTTGCTTTTTGTCTTCATTAAGACACCATGTTTTTGGCCTTCCAGATACAAACAGTCCTTAAAGTCCAGGTTTATTTCAGGTGTGAAATTGATGCCCCTTCTCCTTCCTCCCCCCCCCCCTTTGTTCATATCACCATTTGCTTGAATGCATTCCCACTCTGATACTTCATAAGACAATTGAACAATGTTCATTTATCTGCAAGCATGAATTTTGAATGAAGAAATTTTATTTAGAATGAGTTTCCTTTGCATGACGCACGGAAAAAAAATACTCTTTAAAAACTTTTGGATGTCACTGAATTCTGCTTGGAAATAAAATGTTTCTCTCAAGCTGTACGAGTCATGATCCTTCCTGTATAATAATTATATTCATCTGAGAGGAAACAAGTCAAGTCAAACAAGTCAAGTCAAACAAGTCAAGTTCTGCAGTAACATAGAATGTACCAGTTGAAGATTTAACTTGCTTTTTTTTTCTCCAATCCATGTCACAGATTTGCTATTTTGATTAATGAAGTTCCTTTTTAAAGATTTTCATTGTTTTAAACAAGATTTTTTGTGTGTGTGTATGAGTCATAATATTAAGAAAATATAGCTCAGGTTTACGATTCTCACCATCATCCATGATTTGAAACAAAATTAAGTTTAAAGAATTAAAAGACCATGTTTAGTCTGATGAAAATCTGTATTATTCCGTAGAACAAACCTGTATACATGCATACATAGTAATATGTTTGTTACCACTTTCATAAGGTTGAAAATGAAAAACATCATTCATAGCATGCAGTTGCTAATGACAGCCCTTCCTATCACCAAATGCGCTATATTACCTAATAGGCTAGTAAACGTAAGTGAACAAAGATCTGTAAAATCAAATTATCTTAGAGTACCATTAGCAACCATTAATTTGCTGGACACAGGGCAGTACCTGTACTTGTTCATTTAGCCAGACTTGTTTCTTTTACCCAAAGATAATATCTGGTTTTTTTTTCTCCAAATAATATAGTATACTATTTAAAACAAAAAAAAAAACATTTAAATCAGAGCAAGTATATTATTTTTCAAGCTTTTTGTGCATTTTTAAATAAAAAATATCTAGCCTCCATCCCCAAGTAGATTGTCACCTATTTTAAACATAAATATTAATCCGATTGGGACCCTTTACCTTTATGACTTGGAAGATTTCTTTAGCAACTTCCGTCATGCAACTTGTGTCATTTACTTGTATTTGAAGCATTCCTTTCATCCTGGCCTAATTATAATTTATTTTGGGTGTCAATCCCCACAGGACAAACTCCAGCCATCAAAATAAAATAAAAAATAAAAAAACACAATATCCTTTCCTAGCTTTTGTTTTAAACTTAATACGCTATTAAAACTGTCACATTTCAAATAGGCCAGTGTGTGTGTTTGTGTGTGACATATCACTATACACATGTTTATTATGCAATGTTTTGTTTATCCAATAAAATTATGGCTCTAATGTAAACACTCAACCATCACGGAGAGATTCTTTTAATACAAATCTTCGTAAAAAAATGCTAGTGGTAAAAACATCACCGAATAATTTATTGCGATGGATATGAAGTGGGTGGATCGATGCTTAGTCATGGCTCAAAAACGACCATAAGACATCTTAATCACCTTGTCTGTAAAGATCTGACATCTAACCGCAACAATATACGTCTTTTATCTACGCAGCGTAAGCCGACACAATACTTTGAAGGACCGAAGCCGACAAACATAGATATATATCTTGTTGCGATTGTTTAATAAGTTTACCGGGGGTGGGGTGGGGGATATCGTATCTTTTATTTTCGGGGGGGGGGGTATTTTATCAGTACCCTTTTAGAAGTTTTGCTGTAAATGCCAACAATACTGGACCGTTGTAAGAAGTGTCAGTACTTTTTACTTAACCGAAGTCGAGCGTTAAACAACAGTCAACAATTCGCCTGCTTACCGGTAATTTTCTTGGGTTTACCTTTCTCTCGCCTTATTTTACCTGTTTAATTTATCTGCCTGTTATCTTGACTGAATATCAGTCTTGTGCCACACTGCACGAGTGTGCATGATGACAACCAGTGACAGAGACAGAGAAATAGGATATGAGAGTCTAAGAGTACTTTTTGGTCCACATGTGCTTTAAGACCGTTTAGATTTCTCTTGTCTGGCGCTGACATGTGATGGCAGTATAGCTCACGAAGTTCATAATGGAGTGGATTGTATAGGCCGGGTTTATACCAGTACATCAGGATACGTAAACATATAGGACATAGGTGATTGTTGGATAGGATTTATGATAATCGAGGTTATGGATAACGGACAGACTGTTAGGTTTAGAGACCCCGCAACCTTGGTGAGTGCATTCATTTTTTAAAAATCTGATCACTAACATATTGTAATATAGCTTTACCCACAAGAGTTATCCCTATATATATATATATATATATATATATATATATATATATATATATATATATATATATATATATATATATATTTGTGTGTGTGTGTGTCTTTTGCCATCCAGTTTGTTCATATTAAAGTTTTATTTTCATATATTCCCCGTCATTGAGACTTTTTATTAATTGACTTTTCTCAGTTGTTGTGCTTGATAAAGGTGTTTTGTTTTGTTTATGTAAGTTGCTTCCGACTCTACGATCGATTAGCTTGAAACTTCGGAAAATTGTCATTAATTATTTTCATTACGAACACGCGCACACAACACAGTACAAGCCTAGCTATATGATGCAATCATTGAACTGTTTAGCTTGGGTCAGGCAGCAAGGTGCTTTTCGCAAGGCACTCGAGGTGTTCCAATTGTCTGCAATAAATTCGTGTTGATATGATGTAAAACTCCAAAATAAACCAGTACTAATTACATAATGTTTCCTCTGGCATTTACGCTGGAAAAAGTCAAAATGCCTCAGAAAAATGAAAGGTATTACATCAAAAGTATAAAGACCAATTTTTATGAAGAAAACTATACTATACATGACGACATGGATCGCCTATCATTTCCTGAAAAAATGGCGTTAAACACCAAAAGATAAAGGTAACAATATATTACGTTGATCAGTTCACCTTGGGAACAACTGTTTTTGTGTGTGTGACCTATCTTAGCACATCAATCGCAATTCTTCAGCCGAGGATGGCATCTGTCAATCAACTACCCATTAGAAATTCCTTTGGACTACATGCCAACCAATTTAAGCACCAGCCAGGTGTGATTATTTTATACAATAGGGGAAACACAACTAGTTTGCTCAATCATGCAGAACCAATAAAAATAGTTAACTGTACAAATACAGAATTGAAACTGGAAAAGTTTCATAAATGTTCGCAATATATCGGGTCCAGCAGTAAACTGTATAGACTCAGATCTGTCATTAGATGATGAGCTGGCAGATCTGGGTCTGTGCATTTGTTAGGAATAAATAAATTGAACAAATAGCAGACACCTCAATCTGCTGATGAATTATACAACTGTATACTAAGGTCTATGTTTGCAGTAGGACTTGACAGCAAGTATACATGGTGTAAGTCTTGTCTCAATTATAGGGCAGCTTTTAACATTGGTAATACTGATTTTGAAAGATATTGTTATTTTAATGAACAAATAAAATAGAATTTGATTGATTTGACTTGTATTAAAAGTACTTTGTCAAAACTATTCTACTGCACTTGACATGTATCCACTTCTTCCATGTATGTTTGTTTGATTGTGATTTTTAACATAGCTTTAAAATATTTCCAGTCATATCACTACTATGTCGGCAGTGGTGAGACAGCTTAAAGTTATGTCTAGCACTGGGGCATCATGCAGTGGTCATGTGGCATGATGTCCCACCAAGTCACATTATCCTGACACCAGGCCAACCAGTCCAACACTAACTTCTTAATGCTGGTGTGACTAGGACGAGGATCAAACCCATGACCTCTCGCTTCCTTGCGGAGGCTCTAGCCATTAGGTCACCGGAGCAGTCTTCCATGGACGTGTCCTCCATTATCTTTCATGGTCCGGAGAGTCTTTCATTTTTGAAAGTTCAAACATTTGGACCCAAATAATACAAACACATAATTAATATACAAAACACTCTTGCATAAATGAATGAATACGTGAATAAATAATGGTGATAGAAACCTGTGTACACCTATATCCTCTGTGAGAGAACCACAAGAACGTGACAGTGAGAAGATATTTTAAGCTAGTATTTGGGATCCTAATGAAATCTATTTAGTCCAATAAATCAACACCCATGTCAGTATTGGGACATTTATATTCCAATGAAATCTATTTAGTTCAATAAATCAACACCCATGCCAGTATTGGGACATTGATATCCATGTTACATCCATTTAGTTCAGTAAGTCAACACCCAATCTAGTATTGGCACATTGTTGGATTGCAGTCTGATCTAACCAATTTATAAAACATTTTCATTCTTGCAGAAAAATCTGCAGCTCATCAGTGTATACATTGAGTTTTTAAACATGCGATCTATGATTGGTCAGAGGTCTGTACAGCATATTTCAGAATCAGATCTGGTGTCTGACAGCTTGTATAGCCATGTGAAATAAAATAACCCAGTTTTCTGTTTCCATTTTGAACATTACTGGCCTTCATCAGTGGATCAGTGGCTGTTCAAACAATTTAAAATGGTGATTTTGATCATGTGACTATGGCAGTGATCCGTAACGGACAGTGCTTTAGACCACGCGGTGCCCCTGTGTATGTGTATTTGTTTATAGGGTTTAACACCATTTTTCAGCACAAGATAGGCTATGGCAGCCACTATTAATGGTGGAGTAAGAACCCAGAAAACCCAAGAAAGAACCACTGACCCATAAGTAGTTACTGGCATGCTTTCTCACATACCCACATTAGCTAAATCTGAGACTCGAACCCACGCAGAAGTGATATGGCAGTGATCTGTAACAAACAGCGTTTTAGACTACTTGGCCACTTGGGGGCCTCTGTATGTATGGATGGATGGATGTGTCTGCAAGTATGCGTGCAACTATATATATCATTATTTTCAAACCTCGTGTTGTCTTCATTACTTTCAGAAAGACTTGAAATAACATCACTAAAAAAGCATAAGAAAAGACATTTTGACGTTTGTCCCATTGTTTTTAAATGAAGGATATAAAACTGAATGACCATTGGTCAGTTTTGTTTTCTTTTTAAATTTATACTGGTCATTGACCCCAAGAGCTTATAGGAAGGATGGCATGTTGTCCATCATCATCCATCAACACAAATTTGTTATTGCTACTCCTAAACCACTCTGAGGATTGCCACAAACCTTGACATAAGAACCTATGAAGTATAGTTGACCTCAAATGAAAATGGTGCTGATGTGTGCAATCTACTGCTACTTCTTCTGAATGGACATATTGACAATGGGTTTTCACTGAAAGACATTTTATGTCCATGTCAAAATGGTGGACATAATAATACTCTGCCCCAGCAGCTGTCTAAAAAAATATTCTTTTTATTGCTACTCCAGAATTTTAAGTCATTTCAATTTTTTGTACATTAAACAAGGCTTTATTAGGTTTTATTTATTTAAAAACATTTTTTATGTAAGGTGCAATTACCCATTCAGTTGGCTGATATAATGGATATCTGTCTATTTAATTCATAATATAGTTACTGGTATATTATCAATTGTCTGGGTTTATGACATTCATATGCCAACGCAGATCACTAGGTCAGGCAAACAACTATGTCTGTCAAGTATGCCACTCTTTAATTTCACTGTAGGTCTTGAAATATCACATGAAACTAGGAGTTCATTTGACCTGTTATGTCTATCATGTATGCCTTAATTGTTGATTGGTTCATTAGTTCTTTAAGGGTTATTGAGAAAAAATTGTGATTTATTTACATATTCTCTTGATATTTTAGTGAGTGGAAAATAATTAAACTTTGAATACCTACTGAGTTATATGAATTTATTAAATGACTCGAAAATTGGTATAATTCTATTAGATTGTGTGAAACTCAAGAACATTGTTTATATTTTACATTCATGAAATTACATTAAGTAAAAAACATTTGATTTTAGAACTGTGAAAGTTCAGTTTTGCTAGCAAGGTACCATATACACACTTTAGAATCTTCACGCAGAAAACATTTGGACAGTTTCCGAATCACTGAGAAATTGATAGTATGATGTAAGATAATATAATGTAAGATGTATGATGTAAGATAATATAATGTAAGATGTATGATGTAAGATAATATAATGTAAGATGTATGATGTAAGATAATATAATGTAAGATGTATGATGTAAGATAATATAATGTAAGATGTATGATGTAAGATAATATAATGTAAGATGTATGATGTAAGATAATATAATGTAAGATGTATGATGTAAGATAATATAATGTAAGATGTATGATGTAAGATAATATAATGTAAGATGTATGATGTAAGATAATATAATGTAAGATGTATGATGTAAGATAATATAATGTAAGATGTATGATGTAAGATAATATAATGTAAGATGTATGATGTAAGATAATATAATGTAAGATGTATGATGTAAGATAATATAATGTAAGATGTATGATGTAAGATAATATAATGTAAGATGTATGATGTAAGATAATATAATGTAAGATGTATGATGTAAGATAATATAATGTAAGATGTATGATGTAAGATAATATAATGTAAGATGTATGATGTAAGATAATAATTGTAGGATATTCTGTGCATTATTTTTAAGTCGTTCACTTTCTTTCATTTTACTTTTTATGTAAGTAAATTTATATTTTGAAAATTTAATGCTTCTTGGGGTTTACCTCGTCTTATTACTGAAATTTAAGCCTCTAGACATAACACTTTATTGACAATGTTTTTAGTAACATCCAGTGCTTGAAGTTCGTTTGTACATGTGATGTGGCAAATTTAAATGATTCCATTGTTTTTCTATTTAGTTACCATATTTACCATCTTTGCATTGTGATGGACCTGAACACTTAAAATGCTGACACAGCTTTCTAATTGAGCAAGGGGAACATGTTTTGTTTACGTTTTGACATACATGCCAACCATTACGCTTTTGGCGTAATCATTACGCTTTTTCCCACTAAATTCCGCGTTACGCGTTAACGTTTATAGATTACGCTTTTTCGATATATCCATCTTGCAAAAAAAAAAAAATTTTTTTTTTGTTTTTATTAGCATTACTTTATTTTTTACATACTGTTTTATTTTTAATTAAAAAATACCCCGCTTCTACATAACTACGATATACGAGTATACTTGTCCGTGGACTTTCCTAATATTCATGTTCTATTTATAGCAACTACATGTATCATGTTACTAAGATACTTTCAAACTTTCGACCTCATATTCTATTTATAGCGGCTTAGTGAGGAGAGAACAGACTGGTTTCTATTTTGTTTAAATCATTATGCACATATTCTTTGTTATAATTTTGTATAGTGCAGAACCAGTCTAAAAGTTTTTTTTGCGCTAAAAAGTATTAAAAAATTCTCAATGCGTTTATGAGTGCAAAAAATATCTCTTAAATAATTTCACAGATGGGTTAGAAAAAGTCAATAATAAACAAAGCAAAATGTAATCAATCCTCCAAACACGACGAGGGCATCATCACGTGACGTCTACCGTAATCGTTGGCGCTAAATGGCTTCAGATGTTAAGATGGATTCTAGTCTTTGTGTATGTTAGAGCACATTTGTTTCCCCAAGAATTTCGCAGATGGATCAGAAAAAAGCAAAACAACGAGTCCTCCAAAGATTCAAAGATGAATATATGAATGGCATAATACAGCGTTCCATTCTAGGAAAGCATCATGCTCATTGCAGACTGTGCGGAAACGATTTTAGCATTGGTCATGGTGGTAAATTTGATGTGGAAAAACACATGAAAACAAGGAAACACATCGAATTAGCTCGCCTTACGAACTCTAATACTAAGGTAACTTCTTATTTACAGCAGAGCTCAAGTGCAGACTTGAATACTATAAATGCTGAGGTGTTATTTACCGAGTTTTTAATAGAACACGGACTACCCTTAGCGGTAGCAGACCACGTTGGTCCCTTGTTCAAGCAGATGTTTCCTGATTCGAAAATTGCGGAAAAATATGCTTGTGCAAGAACAAAATCATCTCACATTGTTCGGTGCCTAGCAGAAGATAGTTCACTTAAAATTGCAGAAGCAATGAAAATTGGGCCGTTTAGTATTGCCACAGACGGGAGTTGTGATTATGATGATAAAAAGTTGTACCCAGTATGTGTTAGATACTTTGACAGTGAAAAAGGCAAAGTCATGAGTGTTCTTTCTTTCTTTACCAGAATTAACAGTAGATTCCACTGGACAAAACATTTTTGATTTGCTTGACAATGTTTTGAAGAAACATGACATAAGTTGGCAGAACTGTATGGGGTTTGCAGCTGATAATGCATCAGTGATGACTGGAATTCATAAAGGAGTTGCATCCTATATTTTGAAAATGTCTCCATCAGTGTTCATAACAGGTTGCCCCTGTCATTTGATGCACCTTGCTGCTGGTAAGGCTGCTGATAAATTAGAAGTAGATATTGGCCATTTGTTAATAGATATCTACTATTATTTGGAGAAAAGTAGTAAAAGGAAACAGGCTCTAAAGTTGTTACAAGATCAGTTTGATCTTGAAGACTATAAAGTTATAAAGCATGTGTGTACAAGATGGTTATCCCTTGGCAAATGTGTTAGCCGTTTACTTGAGCTTTGGGATGCACTACAAGCATTCTTTCAAACTGAAAGTGATTCTGCACAGAGAAAACGTGGTGGAAAAGTGAAGAAGAGTGGTACAAAAGCAAAATCTGTTATTGCAAGTCAGAAGAGAACAAGAGATGAAAGTATAGACAGACATACTAACAATAAAGAGATTGGTGTAGCAGAAAGAAATAAATTTAAATCCATGGAATTTTTATTTGAGAGGCCTCTATCTATCCAGCTAGAGGGCCTCCAGGCTCAGACCATGACTGTGAAAGATAAATCTTTTGACATAAAATCTCATCAGCCATCTGGATCAGGTTCTTCAGAGTATGAATCTGTTAAAAAGCATACTGGATCTTCTCATACTTCCAAGGGCAAAACTAGCAAAGTGGATACTAAGATGGCACAGAAAGAAAAAGAATCTGTTCACTGCTTTGAAGACTCTAAATGTGAGATGGTTTACAAAAAGCTTAATGATCCAGTTACAAAACTGTACTGCTTGTTTATGAAGAGTGCCATTCCATTGTGTGATGCAGCAAATGTTGTATTGCAGAAAGAAGAACCATGCATTCATATTATGCACAAGATTCTGTCAAACCAGTTGTCAGATTTGCTAATAAGGTTTATTAAGCCAGAAATCATCACATCAGCCAAACTTTTAACTGATATTGACTTTCATGACCATGCAAACCAGAAAGATAATGAAGATCTAGCTATTGGTGCAGAAGCAAGAGAATTCATAGAACACAATTCTACTCTTCCTGTGAAGATGTTCTATGATAATGTTAGAGATTATTATGCTACAGCCTGTGATTACATGCTCCATAAATTCCCATATGGAGATGAACTGCTTTTAAATGCTTCAGTTGCTGATGTAAATGAGAGACAGTCAAAAAGCTTCAAAAGTGTTAGATTCTTTGTCAAGAGATATCCCTTTCTATTGCCACCCTTGTCTAACTTGGATCATCTGGAAGAAGAATTCCTGAAGTATCAAGTTGGGATTCTACCTGACAATATATTTAATGCAGATAGAGTTGATGTGCAATGGCACCTTATTTCCCAGCTAAAAGACTCTATCACTGGAAGAAATAAATTTCCTCTTCTTTGTCAGGTTATGAAAGGAATATTGGTTCTTTACCATTCTAATGCTGACTGTGAGAGATTGTTCAGTGTTGTTAACAAAAATAAAACTGAATTCAGGTCCAGGCTAAGTAACCCAGTACTGAGTGCTCTACTGGTATGCAAAACATTCATGGCCTCAGCTGGTACAAAATGTTTTGAAATGCAACATGACAATCTGTTGCTTTCTAAAGCTAAAAGTGCTACATATGAACACTTTAACCATTAATGAATGATAAAAGATGAGAAAAGCAAATAAATCATTGTTAATTGTAATTGTAGTATGTTATATGTGGATTACTCTTTTTCTGCTTGGATTCCTCTTTTTGACCACTTGGATTACACTTTGTCCTCGTCAGGGGTTGGCATGTATGTTTTGAATGATGATGTTATCCAAACCAATTTAAGTTGATTTTTTTTAACCGGTCTCAAGTCACTGTGTTAATTTTATTGTCATCAGAAAATAATTGATGTGTAACTTGAACGACTCACTGTTTATCCTTACCCTCAAATGTTTAATTTGACCCCCATATTTGTTGCTGAAGTTTTTTTGTATGTCAAAGAAATTTCTGACTCGATCTTGCACCCCTAAGGGATATACAAATTATTAATAGGTTAGTGTTGTTGACTTCATAGACTCCCTTCAATGCTCCCTATTAGTGGTTTATTTTGACAGGTGTTTGATTTGCGCTAAATAATAAGTGTGTACAGGTTCTTGGTAGTTAAAATCATCCACATTCTCCATTTCTCATATCAGTAATTGTATTCAGTACTTTTAGTACTTTGATTTTCAAAATTACTGAATCGTGAATTTGATTGTGATTTGTTTCAAAAATTGTTAGTAAATGGCTTAACATGGAATTGGTTCTTTATACGAACCATTATTTAAACTAATTATAAATTGCTCAATATGTACTTTCTCTCAAGGTGCTCTGTACATGGCAAGTGACTGAAAGTAAAACCAGTGGGTGAAGGACAAACTGATCTTGTTTATATTTGATACAAAGCTAAGGTAATCCATTAGCAGAGTTTTTCAACTGCTTGCAAAGTAGGTACATGTATTGTCAATGAAATCATTGTTACAGGTATATCGAGTACATAAAAACTTTAGCAGTAAGTAATGAAAACCACAGAAACTACTAACTTGTTTTTTGAAACCCACAAGAACTAATAACTTGTTTTTCACCCTCTCAATGAAAAGAAGTGTGTATTCATGTAATAATTCAATATCAAGTGTGTATTCATGAAATAATTCAAAATCTTTTTTAGCAGCTAAAAATGCTAAAAACTTGTTGATGTTAGTTGTTTGATTTTAAAATTATGGTTTATATTATTTATTTTACTGATTACTTTTGACAAACTACATAGACCCAGATCTGTCAGTGCGTGGTACAACAGCCGTTCTTGGTCTGTACAGTTTGGAGTTGTCATAAAATTGTGTACAGATTGTAGTTTACATGTGAATGTTATTTCCAAGAACTATGAATAAATCCATGCACAAGATGGGATCTATTACCAAAATTGATTGGAGAAACCAATTCCCCAAAACATTCATACGACTGTTGATTTGGAGATTAAAATAAATAATAAAATATCTCTGGAAGTGAATTTGTCAAAACTACCATGGATACAGACTGCAACCATGGAAGACTGGTCGAGTTCACGATGTTCTAAAATCAGAGTTTGCAAGATCTTGATCTTGAATCCTACCCTGAATGCCTGGATGAAGGTGGATGATTGACAGTATGCAGGGACAGTTATCGTGGATTTTTTTCTCCCTCAGAATCTAACAAATTTGTTTTCACAATATGGTGTTGAGGTTATAGGTTAGGCTCACCATTTAAAATTTATGAAGAAATATAAATATGAGATATATTTTGTAGATCCAAAAGATGAAATAAAACTAGTATAACCATGACAGGTTTTTAGACAGGTGAAAATTATGTACCCATAAATAGGAATAGAGCTGCATAATTGCTTGCCAACAGACAAACTGCGAACAAGCAGCAACATATTCACAATATAAATTTGCTTGAATTACCATATTTACTTCAAAAGTAGAACTGCAAACATCATTGACCCTGATCTGACAGATAATGGTGTATGTTGTTTCTTCCACCAAGGACAACTATTAAACTGTCAGTACAGTTTTGCGGTCTGTACACATTGCGGTTAGACTAAACGTTTTAGAGTATGTAAGATACTAAATTTTGGAAAATGCTTTTGATGTTATAATATTACTTTGATAGCAATATCACAGCTTATAATGTTATTTTCCTTGTTCTTTGATACTCCTTTTGGTATCACGTTTTCATAGTTCAGTTTATGTCATTTTAAGTATAATTGTTGTTATTGCTGGTGTACATTGAAAACGTGCAGTGTTGGTTGGAAGAACAATTTTATTACCTAATTACAGCTTTAGATCTCTCATGAACTTAACACTCATGCTCATAGTTTTTAAATGTCTACCGTTGTCTTATGTACTATAAATAGATCTTTTATTGTGCAACAGTAAAACCATTGGCATACATTTTATAAGATTACAAGTTAGAGGCATTAGGATATTGTTCTTAGTTGCATCTTTGTTATATCTAGCTAGCTAGGTGTCAGCTTGTGTGTGTGTGTGTGTGTGTGTTTATGGAAGTCTGAAAATCTAAATGCTTGTCATACATTTTTGCCTGGAAATTAAAATGATGCCATACATGTATATTTGTAAAGAAGGTAGAAAAAGTGATGAAAATTATTCAGAGGAGTTCTGTATGCCATTTTGGATTAGGTTCCGAAGTTACTCTTTTATTTTAATAACTTTGATAAGCAAATTATTTTTTCACTATAGAGTCATAACACTTTAAATGCCTCTGGCATTAAAAAAAAAGCACAGAGTTAACTGAAGCTCTCCAAAATGTATATTTCATTTAGGTAAATAAGCTCTCATTTTAGAAAGAATTCTTTAAAATAGAGGATAAAGGTAATGGCCCATACGAGCCCAAATTTGTGAATTTGGTTGACTCGTCAAGTCATTTTCTTTCTGCCATTTCTCAAACAGTTTAGGTAGTCAGAACTAAATTAGGTATAGAATTTAAAGTATTCATTTTGAAAGATCCAGGTCATCATATGATAGGTTCCTATGTTTGTTTCTGCATGGCAAGTAGTATTGATTTGGGAGTCCAAGCTCAATGACACTGGAGTTTACATGTTGGTTTGTTTGCTGTTCTAATTTTTTTGTTTTGTTTTGCCAAACCAAAAGAGCTTCAGCAGGGTGGTCCAGCATCTTAAACACTATGGGCCACATGAACCACTTAAATACTATGGGCCACATGAACCACTTAAACACTATGGGCCACATGAACCAAAAGATATAAAGTAAGAGAGCCATACATGATAAGTTAGATTAATTATACTATAATTAACGAACTGACTTTTGTATGAGCATGGGCCACATTTGGCATGTGGGCATGTAGTTGGACCAATATGGCTTATAGGATGGTCAGTGACTTTTGTTCTGTTATCCAGCCATTAGCATATGTTTTTTTTTAGCGGATTGGCATGAAACTTTGCAAACATATTCAACCAGTGATCTAGTTTGTCCGAAGTAAAAAAATTTAAGATCTTGTTATTGCAATAACTCCTAACTCGATGGCCATACAGTATCATCATGATATTTTCACTTACTGGCTTTTTGTTATGTCTGGTTGGTCATTAATAAAGATAGGGCCAGTCTGATTTAAATATGACCACTAGTGAATTTGCCATGGGTTTTTACCTTTTGGCTGCCATGGTGGCCATCTTGATAATATTTTTATTGCTGATCCTTCTAAATGAAGTACTATTGTCATGGGTTTTCAACAGTAGACTTCTTTTCTTGTACATTTGGTCCAGTATGATATTCATTGGATGTTTATTGCAGCCACCACAATGAAAATATTCTTGTCACTGCCCGTCTTGAATGGATGGTCATATCAACATGGGCGTTTTATTAATATAACCTTTGATCATGTATAGTTGGTTCTTTTGGTCCCATTCTGACATTCATTATGTCTCCCACAGTGTCCATCTTAAATGTCATGTTATCAATATTAGTTATGTTTTATTTGTTTATAAAAGTAAAACCTGCTATTGGTCAGGTACACTTGAGCTTTATTTTGGACAAGGTAAAGTCCAAAATACAATTATACATACCAAATAATTATAGAGGGGAAGGAAAAAAATGAACAACAACAGTTGTGCCAATCCAGCTTAAAATATGACAGCAATCTGGTAATGGTATTGAAAATCGCCATTTAGCATCTGCATTAAGATCTTGTTATCATTACTCCTCCAAAACATAAAGTTATATCAGCACAGGGTTTCCACCAGATGAAACCTTATGCTGCTTGTTTGGTCCAAACAATGTCCACCACAGCAGCTAAATTGAAAATCTTGATACTGCTTAAAAAAATGTTTGAGATGGTTCCAGCATTCAGTAATTAAGTAGAAGAAATGGTCTTACCATGAAGTACTGTCAGTTCTTTTGAGCCAAAAGAGCAGGTCCTTGATGGGAAGGGAAAGCGGTAAAAATTATCCAAACAGTTTTATGGGATGTGACTTAACAAAGGTTCAACTACTACTTATATAGTTTATGACTTGTTACTCTGTGTCCATGCTTTTATGACTTGTCCATTTATTAACTGTACAAATCCAAATCTGTTGTCCCATAATGCACCAGCAGGTCTGTGCCTCTATAGTTGGTTTAAAATAATCACAGTAGAACAAACATTATAGACTCTGATCTGCAGCTGCATTTATGCAGTATTAGTGTCTATGTTTTGTGCATCTGAACTTTATGCATAATCAAGTATAGATGATAATTCAACTAAGCCTTCTGTCCAATTATATATATATATATATATATATATATATATATATATATATATATATATATATATATATAAACACACATGTATGCCTAAATGTGTGTAACAAGTTATGTTAGAGGTAGACAAAATTCGATATGCATGTTTTTTGTTGAGGTGTGTAGATGATCTCTATTGATTTTCTAGCCTTTTTAGCCACTAAAATTTTTTTTTTGTGTTTGTTCTGCAGTGGGTCAAATATGTTTCAATGTACATATTTAGTTGCATTTTAATGCCTGTGTTTACTGTTAGGTAATTTAATCTATAAACATACCATTATGTACTAATGACATTGCCTGCACAGGTCTGGGTTGCATTGTATGAAGGACACATTGAGTCAAAGTGGAATGACAGGTACACATCATGTATAATTTCAACATGGAGCAGGTACCAGTAATTTGATATGCCTATTTAGTATGTACATATTACAAAAGCATAATTCACATTGTATTCCCATCCATCCACCACAACTTGTCACTTTATGCATTTAGGTCAGTTTTCAGGCATACTTTTATTTACACATTCCAGCAATCCCCATGACACATGAGGTTGGGATGAAATATAATATTTAGTGCTTTTATTCACATGTTTGTACATTCATATAATGTTTAGCGCTTTTATTCACATGTTGTACATTCATATAATATTTAACGCTTTTATTCACATGTTGTACATTCATATAATATTTAGTGCTTTTATTCACATGTTTGTACATTCATATAATATTTAGTACTTTTATTCACATGTTTGTACATTCATATAATATTTAGTGCTTTTATTCACATGTTTGTACATTCATATAATATTTAGTATATTTATTCACATGTTGTACATTAATATTTGTGTTCATTACATTCTCAGTATCTTGGAACTATTTTAACTACATTCTTAAAAATTGGTTTGTGGATGCTTCTCAGGAAGAGTTATCCACCCATGCCATAATGAGGGCACTGGCACCTAATTTTCATGCTTCATTGACTTGTATGTTCAGCTATTTCATGGTTATGCCAAGTATATTTAACCCAATTATGTATATGCATCAAAATATTTATCAGGAAGAGTAAGGCATTATGACCGCATTTTTACACTTGAGTGACTAGTGTATTCCATTTTTTTACACTCGAGTGACTAGTGTATTCAATTTTTACACTTGAGTGACTAGTGGATTCCATTTTTCATTTGAGTGACTAGTGGATTCCATTTTTACACTTGAGTGACTAGTGTATTCCAATTTTTACACTTGAGTGACTAGTGTATTCCATTTTTACACTTGAGTGACTAGTCCAGGGTTCGTACGGTCTTTGATAGTTTGGGAAAACTGAGGTAGCATTTTCAAGGCCTTGAAAGTTTGGGAAAATCGAGCATATCACCCTGAGGTCTTTAAAAGTCTTTGAAAATTGAAGTAAACCCCCATATTTTAATTTCTTTCCAGAATCACAAATAAAATTATCCGAGGTCGTTAGATTCTGATGTAATCTAGTTATTCTAGTTTTTTTCTTTTGATTTCCCGTTCAGTTTCATTGCCGCCGCAACAACAAAAGAGGCTTTGTTTGGCCATCCAAGGTTGGCCTCGGCGGCGACTTCAAAAACCACTTTTCATCAAAGCAAGACGGCTACACACTTCATCAAAGGAAGTCACAAATAAAATTGCCTAAGGTCGTTAGCTTAAGATTTAGCTGGTTTTTCCTGGCTTCTTTCTTTGGAGGAATCGTTCAATTTGATCGGACGAGTCCATCTTTGGCCAATCAGAATATTCTATACACTAATTCGCTCTACGTAGAAAATGCGCGAAAGTATAACACGCTCGAGGATTCAAAATTTTGTTCTACATAATAATGCTCCTTGGTTTAATATAGAAACATCCATTGTAATAAATTCAATTCACGGATAAGCAGTTTCAAAGTGCGCATGCGTACACTATAAAAGAGTTAAGCAAGAGTTGTTGTTCTTGAATTGCGCGCGCGTGTGTGTGTGTATATATATATATATATATATATATATATATATATATATATATATATATATATATATATATATAACCGTGTGCTGTGCTTTTTTCTTATTCAGATAGGCATGGTACTTATCCCCGTTTGTTTGTACCTCTATTGATTTCGATAACGAAAATAATTAAATGGTAAAAAGTGCACAGAACTGAATCACTGATGTATAATTTCTAACCTGAATGTGACCAGAATGGCAATAATATTCCCATCTCCTGCACATTTAATGATTAACGGACTTCAGACTATAATTGAGCCCGTTTTTCCCAGTACTTTGAAGTGCTTGAAATATTACTAGATTTATAGATAATGTTTATTTTAAAAATGGAAAAAAATACCGCCTAACCTTGATGAAGTGTTTTATTCTGTCCTTTCCAAAAGAAAGGAATATGTCGAACTTTGGAATGTTCTCCAGAAAATGTTGTTGTCACATGGGCAGGCAACAGTGGAGAGAGGATTTTGTCAACAAACAGGTATCTGGTGAGAACCTCAGCAGCTAGAGAAAGCCTCAGAGCTTGCAAAGGCTAATCATTGACACAAGGAGAAAAGCAGGTGGACCTTTGCACTCGTAGAGATTTCCCCAAATGTTATGATTTTAAAAATTAGCTGGAGAATGACCCCCATCAAGATGGGTTCAGGATGACTGCAATCTACACCAGCAAACCAGACAAGAACTGTCACTTGTGATTAATTGGTGGCAGAATCAGAGGATGCAATACCACCACATCATTGTATTAAACTAATGACATACATTCAACATAATACAAGAGAAGTGATTACCATTTATTAGTGAATTCTGTTTAAACCATTTTAACAATTGTTTGCTAATAAAATTTTTTTAAAAAAACTTGCTTTTTAAATGTGTCAGCTAGAACTACAGACACAGGCATCACAAATAAGGGTTTCCTTATTTGAGGTTTTACAAGACGGTTCTTGAACATACGATTTTGATTTAAGCTTGGCAGATAATGAAGATACCCAAGAAAAGGTAAGTAATTTTCATGTTTTAATAGTCTCTACACCCAAATCTACAGTATACATTTCCACTTTCACAGCAAATTATGTAAACAGGTATTGTTTCCAAGAACATAAATGCTCATGATTAGAGAAATTACCTCTTATTGCAAAGAGAAGTATTGTGCTGGTTTCATTTTATCTTGATATTGTTACACAATTTCTGTAACTGGGGCAGTGTCATAAGGCTTATGTGAGTTTAAAAAATCCACAAACAATTATTTAAAAAATTGACATATTTCACATATTGTGTTTGTTTCTCTAATTTAATTGTGTACTTAATCCTTGTAGCTTTTGTTATAATGAGCCTTACTGCTATCTGGATTTGAAATTCAGACAAACCGGATTTTTCTCTATTGCTATTTATGCACCATTATCCATGAATCATACCGACAAATGATATAATTTTTTAAAACGATTTCAGATACAAGATGGGACTATCTCAAGATGGCACAAAGTGAGGACTCCATATATACTTTAAAGGAATTCACAAAAACTTCTGCAACTGCATGACATTCATTGCTTTGTGATTAATTCAGAACCATGGGTGGATATTGATGATTTTTATAATTTTCTTGCTACTAATATTCAGCCTTTGGATAAACCATTAAGAAAGTGTAACATAAAGGCAGAACTATATAGAATAATCAATGAAACAAGGACAATTAATGGGAAATTTTGTTGCAGCATTAAGGCACTTTTGAAATTTGTATTCCACCATTCTAATGATTTTAATGTTTGCAGCGAAATTGTGGACAGTATTTTATTACTTTTATCTTCTGCGAAGGAAACTGCACATAAGAAATCTTCGTTGTCGGATGATATACAAAATGATCCATTTTCTCTATACAGAACAGATGACAAGGACTTTCTGTTGGGTTTGTATCAAGACATAACTAAAACAGATTTTTCGGTACCATCAAATGTCTCAAATATCCATCATGTTGAAGAGACGAAACTTCACTATATTTACCATCCATACAAGGTCTTTTTCATAGAGGAGCAGTGGCTCAGAATATGTGAATTTGAAAAATACTTTCAATCCAACATCAGTGAAGAGCCAAATAGGACTGAACTGTCTTTCACCAGTAACTTGCTTAAGCAGAAGCGTACATTTTTCAATACATGTATTCTATCACGAAATCTTGGAAAATACTGGCAAAGCCTGAACCGAGCATGTTGCTCTTCAATAAAGAACCGGAAAGCTGTTGCTACTGCAATAGATGGTGTTGTTGTAGAAACGGACATCATTCATCTTCCTGAGTATCTTGAGAACTGTCTCTATGCTGCTCTTGAAGAAATTAATCACACAGAAAGTGAACTCCGCGTAAGAACTATAATTTGTGTGGGATGCTGTGAATTGTGCAGACATTCAAAGGGTGTTCATGTATTTTGTGAACTAGAAGGTGAGCAAACCCCACAAACATTGCTTTCTGATGTTTCCTTCATTTTACAAACTTCCTTGAAAAATCATGTCCATGTACCTGAAATTATCTGGCTGGAACATGGCACTATTTATGGAGCTAACTCAGTGGAAATGCCTCGTCATCTTCTCAGAGATCTTTATATTACAAAGGAAATAGACAATAAAATAATTTATGTATACAAATGTACTTCAGATGACGATATTTTAGATGAAACATTAGATGGAAAACATTGCAAAATCTGTTTCAAGGCATTTGAAAAGAACATCCATTAAGAGTGAAGGGATACGATCCCTTACATGAATGGAAATTGAACGTACCCTTCCCATTCCGTCTTCTTCTTGAACATGGAGTTGTCAATGCTGAAACTATGAGAAAATCGGACAATCAGACCAATTTCATTGTCAGCAAGATTAGACGCCTTCAAACAATTTATGATATCATATTGAACACCTACAATAAGAAGCATGTTGGCATTACACAGGAAATAAATACATCAATTCTAGAAGTCAATCATCATAATGTAGCATGTGTACTTGGCATAACACAGGACTGTGGCATTACTCGTGGTATTCATGCAGTTGAAAAGTGGCTAAAGCATATGGCTGAACCAGAAAAATGTTACTTTGAATGTTTTATACGAAAAGAACCCTTGCTATACAAGTCAGTGACCAGTGTTGCTTCTGATCTACATCTGGTCAGCTTACGCGAATGCCACTTGATTTTGTTCCTTGACAACATTGTCAGACTGCAGAAAAAAGCAGATCCTGATCGTGGCTCAAGCCATACAACACAGATATGCATACTACTGATTACAGTGAAAGGGCTTCCAAAAGACAACGAGGTAACGTTAGATTGGCATCTGGAAGAATGTGAAGGTGATCAAAAATGTTGTTGTAAAGATCGAATAGTACTGAACAAGAATGATATGGAGAGATGCATATTGAATCTATCTGAGGAAGAAACAGCCATGCAGACTTTGCTCACCCAACATATATTTTGGGATTTATGTACTATCATAAAAGCTTCGTCTATATTGCAAGATCTACTTAATGATGCTTCAGGCATGATAGGCAGAATGGCATTCTGGGTAATTGCTTTAATTTCCAATGTTGCTGATCTATTCTAATTTATATTGCTTTATTTGCACCTACTTAACATACACATTGATTAATTTTATTGATTTAAATAAGTATCAGATATTTTTCAGATACAAAATATGAAGATTTTTTTTAATGAGCAAACAATTTGTTAAAATGGTTTACACAGAATTCACTAATAAATGGTAATCGCTTCTCTTGTATTATGTTGAATGTATGTCATTAGTTTAATACAATGATGTGGTGGTATTGCATCCCTTGATTCTGCCACCAATTAATCACAAGTGACACTTCTTGCCTGGTTTGCTGGTGTAGATTGCAGTCATCCTGACCCCATCTTGATGGGGGTCATTCTCCAGCTAATTTTTAAAATCATAACATTTGGGGAAATCTCTATGAGTGTTTGGAAATCATCATTAGCAATGAAATAATGACATATGGTTCCTCTGCAAGACATAAGTACCATGCCTTTCAGGATAAGAAGAAAGCAGAGAAGGGTGAGAGAAAAACCAAAAAGGAAAGAAAGGGGAGTTAGCCTTGGATGAAGTGGAAGAAATTAAAGCCAAAAAGCTGCCTCTTGAAGCTAACATTGCCAGCCTACATGCTTCCTTTGTACAGAAAGCAGAAGAGGCAGAGTTAAAAGGACTTATTGTGCTTGTCACAGAGTCAAATGCTCTTAGGAGAAAAGCAGAGGAAAAGAGGAGAGTGGTGGCATATCTTTCAAAATGATTGAAGAGAAAAAAGCAAACATAATAATGCATTTAAAGCAATGCTGATGTCTGTTAAGAGAACAATTTATTTTGTCTTAAATCTGACATGTATGTTACATATTTCTGAACGAACAACAAATGTTAACCTATCTTCCAGATAATTATAATACAATTTTAGGAAATTAATTAAAGTTTGACTTTAATCAGTAATCAATATTGTATTATTTGGCATTCTTTTTTTTCTCAAATAACCTGTATACACAATATTAGCAAAAATAGGTCTTGGAAATCTGTTTGTGGTCTTTGAAAGTTTGGGAAAAGTCTTTGAATTTATCATTCATAGTTCAGTATGAACCCTGCTAGTGTATTCCATTTTCACACCTGAGTGACTAGTCTATTCAATTTTTACACTTGAGTGACTAGTGTATTCAATTTTTACACTTGAGTGACTAGTGTATTCCATTTTCACACCTGAGTGACTAGTGTATTCAATTTTTACACTCGAGTGACTAGTGTATTTCATTTTTACACTTGACTAGTATATTCCATTTTTACACTGGAGTGATAAGTGTATTCCATTTTCACGCATGAGTGACTAGTGTATTTTCAGCCATTTTTTATATTATGCCCTCATTATATTGGACTATTTTTAACCTCACTCATGAAAATTGGTTTTTGGTGCAGCATAATGACCAAAATTAAGTCACTTTACACACTTCAGCTGACTTTTGTGTCTTCAGGTATTTGTTGGCATGTTGGACCCCATTTCACCTCAGTTATAATAATTGGATGCATGTCATAATGAATTAATGTGCTTACTAAAAGCAGGTCAGTCTGATTTTTTTTCATGATTAACTGAGTTAATGTATTTTCAGCTTTCTGTTATTCATGCCCTCAGTTATATGGGTTCCTGTTGTGCCAATACATGCAATATTTACAAAATGCAGCTGAAATTAGGTCAGTGAGACTTAATTTTTTCAAATCCACTGAAACTTCAATCAAATTCACTGTCGTTGTCGTGGAATAACTCCATAACTGATGCTAATTGATCCTCATTGGCATCAGTGGTATCGGATGCAGCTGCATTGTAGTCTGAAGAACTGAAATAGCTAGCCGATTCGGGAATTATCCCACACTTTCTGAAGCCAATGATGATTGTTGTAATTTTCAAATTCTCCCATGCCGTATATGATTTTCGTTTCGGCATCGTGACAATTTTATAAATTTTAAAGATGCTAAGCAAATTGATCACACATTTTTATATAACAAGACACTGTTCCCATGTTTATATATGTATATATGCTAACCACATACATCGGCGTTTATTGGTCTATGTACTAACCCCACCCGCTGAAGACTTGACCTATCAGATCAAAGAAGCCGCCTTTACATCCGGCGTTTATTGTTCTAGAATCTAGATATCAGGTACTAAACCCATTCGCTATTGGCCTTTGATCTCAACTAAAAATGGTAATGAAGCCTTGTTTACATCCGATGGGTGATGGAACATTGGACAAATTTTCATTTATGATAAAGTAGCTCAGTGCGGCAGGTGGCTAGGCCGCGTGCGTCTTATGTAAAATATCTTTTACACAAATCGTCAAAACCCGCGTCTGATAAATGGGTGCATCTTATATTATTACCAATTTTGTGTACATAACATTGTCACCTCACAGGAAGAGTAACTCTACTTTATAAAATTATGTCATTATGACCTAATCATCTTGCTTAAAGGTCACCGGCCACCTATATTGTACAAAAGTACAATATCATTATAGTCATAATATAAATGCATTTCTCATATATGTACACCATACAAATGTTTAAATGGACTAAATATTCCGTTCTTTAAATGAAAAATTTTACTTGGCAATATCCGTCAACAATCGGTAATTTTCGCGTGCCAAAGACGGATATGACGTACATTTATCCCTTCAGTTCATCAATCAGTCAATTAACAGTTCTTGTTTCTCTATATAATCTGGATTTAATTTCAGAAAGGGATCCAGGTGTCCTTTCTCGACCTCCACTTGTCCATGTCTTCTGAAATGTCCTATTATGCCTTTCTCTATCATAAGATTTATTCCTCTCTTTTATGTCATTTTCATTCAACTTTTGCTTTTTTTTGGAGGCTGAACACCTATAAAGCACCACATTTAGCCTGTCTTATAAGTTGGGAATTGTGCATTGTTTTGAAATACGAGATGTTACATTATAGCTGACACGAATTATTTAAAGTAAGAAAAGGAATGGCAGTTTCCTTAATATAAAAAGTACGAGCAAAAAAATGTTTCAAAACACGTGCCTCCCCTCTCCCCTCCCGATGCCTCCCCCCCCCCCCCCCAATCAATTAAATCGCTTTTCAAATTTTACATGCCCATGCTGAGAGATTTTAATTCCCAACAAATGTACGGCTTTCTTCTAGGATATCTTCACATGTATTCAAATATTTGTTCAGTCTTGTGGGAAAAATATAAAAACAATTTTTATTGTCATAGAAAAAGTAGTTGTATGGAAATGATGTGTCAGTAATGTGATCATAATAAATTGATCGAATTCTTATAATTATTTTGATGCAAACGTAAATTATGCCGTTTCCCGTTTGTGACTGTTGGCGTGTTTGGCTAGCAAGCAAAATAAAAAGGAAACAAACAAGCATGAAAACTAATTTTTGTGAATAGTTGATGCCATGCTCTTTTGTGTTGTAGTTTGTTACTGTGGTCACATGAATACAGTGTGATACCAGGTTATTTTTTATTTAATTCGCTATTAGATTAATTAGGATATCAATTACCAAGCTTCTGTTGTTAATGACGGGACCATGATTGGCGCTTTTAAGCGGCGAAATGCACAAAATCAGATGGCTTTTTGTAATAGAAACACATTTCTGAGGCAGAAATTGACTTCATCTTCAAATGCTAATAGTTTATGACTGTGTTTACAATGGTCACTGCATTGATTCTACAGAATATATACTGAAGTCACGTTTTTATTAGGGTATTGAGTAAACGCTGACTGTTGATTAAATAAACTTACTAGCCATCAGACTAATAACATTATGATAGTTACAAGAAGCATGTACTTTTTCTTCTGGGGATAAATGTACGTCATTTCCGGTTGGCATCCTCTATAGGTGGGAAATCTTATCTAAGGGGAGATAAGAGCGTTCTATACTTAATTTTTAATTAAATTATTATATCATCTTTATGCTTCATTTTTTTTTTTTTAAATTGTGCGAATATGACTACTTTTATACACATAATGCAAATATGATATATACATATAAATGTCAGAGTATGGCCAGTGACCTTTAAGGGATTTCTGTAATTCAGCCATGTGTGTTACATCATAGTATCTTGAGTTTTATTACATTTGGATTTGATCCAAACCTGATGAAACATGGTATTGATTCATCTTAATAAATAGTACATTGAGGTAACATTTTCACATCCATGTGAGGCTTTCTCATTAGCTCAGACTCAAACAGTGCATGATGGGTTAAAGACTGTCATTAGCTCAGACTCTAACAGTGCATGATGGATTAAAGACTTTGTCATTAGCTCAGACTCTAACAGTGCATGATGGGTTAAAGACTGTCATTAGCTCAGACTCTAACAGTGCATGATGGGTTAAAGACTTTGTCATTAGCTCAGACTCTAACAGTGCATGATGGGTTAAAGACTGTCATTAGCTCAGACTCTAACAGTGCATGATGGGTTAAAGACTTTGTCATTAGCTCAGACTCAAACAGTGCATGATGGGTTAAAGACTGTCATTAGCTCAGACTCAAGCAGTGCATGATGGGTTAAAGACTTTGTCATTAGCTCAGACTCTAACAGTGCATGATGGGTTAAAGACTGTCATTAGCTCAGACTCAAACAGTGCATGATGGGTTAAAGACTGTCATTAGCTCAGACTCAAGCAGTGCATGATGGGTTAAAGACTGTCATTAGCTCAGACTCAAGCAGTGCATGATGGATTAAAGACTTTGTCATTAGCTCAGACTCAAGCAGTGCATGATGGATTAAAGACTTTGTCATTAGCTCAGACTCTAACAGTGCATGATGGGTTAAAGACTGTCATTAGCTCAGACTCAAGCAGTGCATGATGGATTAAAGACTTTTCATTAGCTCAGACTCTAACAGTGCATGAAGGGTTAAAAACTGTCATTAGCTCAGACTCAAGCAGTGCATGCTGGATTAAAGACTGTCATTAGCTCAGACTCTAACAGTGCATGATGGATTAAAGACTTTGTCATTAGCTCAGACTCTAACAGTGCATGATGGGTTAAAGACTGTCATTAGCTCAGACTCTAACAGTGCATGATGGATTAAAGACTTTGTCATTAGCTCAGACTCAAACAGTGCATGATGGGTTAAAGACTGTCATTAGCTCAGACTCAAACAGTGCATGATGGGTTAAAGACTGTCATTAGCTCAGACTCTAACAGTGCATGATGGGTTAAAGACTGTCATTAGCTCAGACTCAAGCAGTGCATGATGGGTTAAAGACTTTGTCATTAGCTCAGACTCAAACAGTGCATGATGGGTTAAAGACTGTCATTAGCTCAGACTCAAGCAGTGCATGATGGATTAAAGACTGTCATTAGCTCAGACTCAAGCAGTGCATGATGGGTTAAAGACTTTGTCATTAGCTCAGACTCAAACAGTGCATGATGGTTTAAAGACTGTCATTAGCTCAGACTCTAACAGTGCATGATGGGTTAAAGACTGTCATTAGCTCAGACTCAAACAGTGCATGATGGGTTAAAGACTTTTGTCATTAGCTCAGACTCAATTAGTGCATGATGGGTTAAAGACTGTCATTAGCTCAGACACTGATATTGACATTTGTGGAAAAACAAAATTCTCTCAGATAATACTTGAAAATGTCAGTTGCAAAAATAGAAATGGGTTGGTCTTGGAGATTTCACAAATAATTTTGTTAAATTCTCAAAACCAAACTAATTTAAGTGAGCCATGGAATATCACACACAATGTAGCTGTAGTGATTAAAGTTACACAGATCCTTGGATTATCAACAATACAGTTTGTTCCACAGATAATCTCAGCAGAGATCTTGGAAACTCTTAATTACGCGTATTTGGACAAAAAATTTTTTATTTGGGACTCAGAAAATTCCCCACACAGGAGTCCTCCGTACGCATGTTTTTTTTTTCGGGGGGGAGGGGGGCTTTGTGGTTGTTTTTTCTTCTTTTGCAAACAGGAAAGTTTCGCGGCATAATAAATATGTTCTAATCACTATGAAAAATGAGGCAATGCTTTTATTTGAGTTTATTGCTAACTTTCTTTGAGCAAAGGTCGAATGCTTGCTTTGATGATGGTGCATTTGTTATTGAAGGCTCCAGTTGAAGGACCTAACAAATACCTGTTTGTTATTGCAGCCGCAACATCAGATAATTGTAGAACATTGATACAGATTTGTTTTATTTGTTTAGTATATATCAGTGCTTCAAAGGTAATCAGTGTTTCTTCAATTGTCAGCAAAACTATTTTTTTCTTCCATCTGGTATTTTTTTTTTTTTAATTAGCATCATCTGGTTGACTGTACTCATTTCACATTTCTGTCTTCAGAGGTGTTGGATTTTAACTAGTCATTTGCATAGTCATTTTGATTTTAATACAGCATACAATAATGAGGCCAGATATAGCAAAAGCGATTATGATATAACAGTGCATTGTTATATCCAAGTTTGCCGCTTCTGTCATGGTGCCATTGATTTTCTCTACTCCAAACGCAAGACTATATACAGTTTTTATCAGCCAAAATTGGTGTCGTCACAAATATCGCCAGATGGTATATTTTGTCACCAAAAAGGAAAACAGAATCGCAACTTGCTACATTGGCGAAGCTTCGTGATCCTGTAATTGATTACATTTCTGATTGTAGCAGTGACTCAAAACCAAGATGCATCGAGACTTGGACAAAATGCCATTTGCAAATTTGGACAAGTATTTTGGGGTTAAATGATGATGATTTAAATGAGATTCAGAACTGTGCTTAAGTTGCTAGAACTGATAAAGTGGAATATTCTGCGCATTGCTTTAAAAAATTGTAATGTTTATGCATCAGGCTATGGAAATGATTTTTTCTTTTTTAACCAAAAAGGCACATTATTGAATAATTAGAGAAATGACGTATTGTTGTGCAGAATTACCAGACACGCTGAATAAGCTGATTGTTACGTGCTTAGGCTTGAATAAACAATAACATAGAAGGAGTGAAAATAACAAGCTTGTAAAAACTTAATAAACAATTTATTGAGCACAAATATTTTCCAGAAAAGAAAAATTAACTTATGGTTTTAAGAATCAATTCCAACATTAATCCAAAAATAATTCAAAATATAATCCACTAGTGAAATTGCAAAAATCCTGGTAATAAAATGCCCTAATAATTCCCAGTTCGAATCTTAATGAAGCATCCAAGATGGAAGATGATGTCACGTGATGAAGTCAGTTCTGGTCTTATGAAATTCAATGAGCACAATTGTTTTCCAGATAAATAACAAAATAAGTCCTCTTGATCCAAACGAATTGAAATAACTTCCAGTACAAGGTAATTTAAAATAACTCAAAAGAACACAACTTAATATTATAACAGCCCCACTTCTACTAAATAGTTCACTCCAAAACATAATTTATATACCTGTTTTTACGTAAACAAGGAAGGGGTCACATGATCTTCTAGAATCTTTAGAACAAATTTACATTCAAAAAATCTCGTGCACACCGTATGACCCAGATGAGAATCAGTTCTTTTTACTCTCAAGAACTAAAAATAGAAAGATGTTTATAACAAAACTCCATAATGTCCTTGGAATCAACCAATCATTTTAAAAGCTTGTTTACAACTCGAAAGCCAGGTCAGAAATGAGGTCAACATCTGGTGTTTATTTGCAAAGTACAGGTCATCCCACTTTAAAAAAATATCTCCCAATGAATGAATCTTAAACTTAAAATGTCAAATTTGAATCTGACAAACAAACAATTGAAACAAAAATAAATGACTTAAATCAAATATACGTAACATGATACAGTTGTACATGTCATGTTATAAAGAATGGGGGAATTAAACTCTATGGCAACCAACAATTCTTCTAATCTGCAAAGTTTAAAAAAATTTGGGATGGGACTGCAACTTTTGCTGGTAGGACTCCTATTTTTACCAAAATGGGAGTCCTGGACTCGTAGTTTTAAAATCCTAACGAGACCTCTGCTCAGCAACTAATTAAACCTTTGGTAGGGGCCCCAAGTGGCCGAGTGGTCTAAAGCGCTCGCTGTTACGGATCACTGCCATCTCACTTGTCTGTGTGGGTTCGAGTCTCAGATTCGGCCAGTGTGGGTATGTGAGAAAGCTTGCCTGAGTAGCATCTCGTGGGTGGGTAGTTCTTTCCGGGATTTTCCCAGGTTCTTCCTCCACCATTAATACTGACTGCCACGTATAGCCTATCATGTGCTGAAAATTGGCGTTAAACCCTACAACAACAACAACATCACCTTTGTTAAGACTAGTTTAACTGCCAGAAACATGATGGGTGAGGCATAGTTGTGACATTTTAACAGTATATTATTCTTCTTATTGATGGTTTTGCTTTTGTTATCATTATTGTTGATATTCCTGGTCTATCCATGTTAAACATTTTAATTTATCCACATTTGTTTTGAAGGTGTTATATGCTTTGTTTTTCATGCTAGATAACTCATTCATTCGTGAATAATAATCATGCCTGCAAATTTAATGTTACAGTGACCTATATTAAATGCTTCATTGCTTCCATTGTGGATGCATTTTGTTTTATTTAGACAGTGCATTTATTTCAGTTGCAGAAACACTCCCATTTAATTGATTGCCATGGTCTATTTTTTAATGGTATTTTAAAATTTTATTCATGTTATCTAGAGCTGAATTGATGTATATCCATATTATACAGATTTATATTCCTAACATCTTAAAATAGACCTTATCATAAGGTCTATTTTAAGATGTTAGGAATATAAATCTGTATAGAATCTATACATAAACGCTTATGTAATTGTTTAGTTACTTAGATTAAAATTATTAGTAAACAAGTTTTGGGCTATTTCGCTGACGGGTCTTTTAGGTAATGTATTAGAAGAACATTTTAATTCACATTTTAATTCACATTGGATGGGTTAAATCGTGCGAGTTTTTCGGTGATGTTAGAAATTGTCATATGAGTTCCAGTAGTCATAATCTTGTACCTTTTTAACTGAATACAAGTAGCTAAAACTGCACAATTTTAGTACAGGAAAAACTGTCTTGAAAGACCACCCTTTCTGCCATAAAAGTATGGTCTCTCAAGACAGGTGGTCTCATATAATAGGTCACATTGCTGTATAATCATTACATTTGTGCATTGAGAATATGGTCTCTCAACTTCTCAAGATGGGTGGTCTTTCATGACATGTTTCACTGTATTTGTTATATTGTGTGCTATTGTTAAAACATCAGATCTGCAGATGTATTTTATGTTTTATTTTGATTTTTTTGTGAGAGAAAAGACATTAATTTGGATTATTAAGTGGAAATAGAAACTGCTCATTGGACTAGAACTTTATTTCAGAACTATTATCAGAGAAGTTCTGGACAATGCCATTTCATTATGTCAGGATTGTTGGTGGACCAGTAATTTCTTGGATATGATTTATGTTGGATTGTTCCTCCTACATTTTCATTTTATAACATTGATTTTTGTTTAGTTTTAGAAAGCTTTTTGGTTTTGCTTGTATCAGTTACTTAGTTTGTGACCATAGAGTCAAAACAATAGGTCCTTGGGTACAGCCACAGTGGAGCAGGTGATGCATCATTATTTGGAATTCTGGTTTAATATGATGATGATAAGGTAAAAAAATCAGCCACTAAGAGGCTACTAAATGTTCCAATGTTTTAAATTCCATCTAGATCTATATCCATGTGCTGTTTATTACCATTTTCTTCCTCCAATTTTCAGGGAAGGTCACGTGATCCCCGTAGACGGGCAACAACAGTAGTGTACACTCAGCAGAACAGGTCTACAGATTATGATGACATAGGCACAATGTCAGAAGTTGATGCCCCAACGTTTCAGCGAGGAGGATATGTACGATCCAGTCTTCCAGCCAGAAGCCCACAGCCTTATGTAGAAAAGCCAATTGGTAATTGGGTTTTCTACCCAGTCATAATATCTTTATATTCATGCTAAAAGGTTGATTCTTGAGAATTGAAAATGAAATGAGTTTTAGACATCTCTGTAAATTACATGTAAATTACATGTTAAAGTAATGTGCCTTATGGTGTTGCCATTTTATTATTCAATACACGGAAGAAATTTTAGTTCAAAAAGTAGTTTGAAATTTGTATATGTGGAGTGTGTACACCTCCTCCTCCTTAACTCACAAATCGACTGATGGCACAAGGTTTTCTTTGGATCCAGTTTTTTTCATCTAGAAAATACCACAAGATTTTGCACATATTTGTTGAACATGAAGAAACACTAGTACATGTACATGAAATTTAGTATATATTGCTCATTTCATTAATGAAAATGGCAATTAGTGCCAGTAAATGTAATTGAACATCCTGAAATATGCAGTTTTAATAAACAGTAATATATTTTCTTAATTTTTTATTACGAAAGAATTCAGAGTATGCTATAAATAACAACATTTGATGGTATTTTGATCCAAGATAATGTAAATAGTGGCAGAATTTTACGAAATAAATGACAATTAAATTTTATCAAGTCTAATTTATGTTTCAGTTATGTTTTAATTGGTTTCATTGTAATCATCATAAATGCTAATTACCATCTTGTAATTAAATATGAAAAGTGTCAGTCCACTGACTTGTGAGCCAATTATTTGTGGATATTTTTTATTGCTACTGTTAAAGTACAGTTGCTTAGTATTATTACATTTGTTAATTTTCATTATTACATTTGTTAACTTTTATAATTACATCTGTTAATTTTTGTATCAAGTCAACTAAGGGAGTGTAATAATAAATTAAAATAGAACAGATTAATGGCAAGCAGATCCTATTCACTTAATGCCAAGCGTTACTGATAGTATGTCAGATAACTCATTTCAGTTACTGTTGTGAATATTATCAATTAGGTAATGAATTTAATTTTATCTAACAGTATTCTTATAATGCAGGTATCATAGTTAAGTATCTGTCAGTAATCTTATCATGTAGGTATCACATTTAATTATCTAACAGTAATTTTATCGTGTAGGCCACATTCAAGTATCTAACAGTAATCTTTATCATGTAGATAACATATTTAAGTATCTAACAGTAACCTTAGCATGTAGGTATCACATTCAAGTATCTAACAGTAATCTTATCATGCAGGATTCATATTTAAATATCTAACAGTAATCTTGTCATGTAGATAACATATTTAAGTATCTAACAGTAATCTTAGCAGGTAGGCAATATTCAAGCATCTAACAGTAATCTTAGCATGTAGGTATGACATTCAAGTATCTAACAGTAATCTTATCATGCAGGATTCATATTTAAATATCTAACAGTAATCTTGTCATGTAGATAACATATTTAAGTATCTAACAGTAATCTTAGCATGTAGGTATTACATTCAAGTATCTAACAGTAATCTTATCATGCAGGATTCATATTTAAATATCTAACAGTAATCTTGTCATGTAGATAACATATTTAAGTATCTAACAGTAATCTTAGCATGTAGGTATCACATTCAAGTATCTAACAGTAATCTTAACAGGTAGGCAATATTCAAGCATCTAACAGTAATCTTAGCATGTAGGTATGACATTCAAGTATCTAACAGTAATCTTATCATGCAGGATTCATCTTTAAATATCTAACAGTAATCTTGTCATGTAGATAACATATTTAAGTATCTAACAGTAATCTTAGCATGTAGGTATCACATTCAAGTATCTAACAGTAATCTTAGCAGGTAGGCATTATTCAAGCATCTAACAGTAATCTTAGCATGTAGGTATGACATTCAAGTATCTAACAGTAATCTTGTCATGTAGATAACATATTTAAGTATCTAACAGTAATCTTGTCATGTAGATAACATATTTAAGTATCTAACAGTAATCTTAGCATGTAGGTATCACATTCAAGTATCTAACAGTAATCTTAGCAGGTAGGCAATATTCAAGCATCTAACAGTAATCTTAGCATGTAGGTATGACATTCAAGTATCTAACAGTAATCTTATCATGCAGGATTCATATTTAAATATCTAACAGTAATCTTGTCATGTAGATAACATATTTAAGCATCTAACAGTAATCTTAGCATGTAGGTATGACATTCAAGTTTCTAACAGTAATCTTATCATGCAGGATTCATATTTAAATATCTAACAGTAATCTTAGCATGTAGGTAACATATTTAAGTATCTAACAGTAATCTTAGCAGGTAGGCAATATTCAAGCATCTAACAGTAATCTTAGCAGGTAGGCAATATTCAAGCATCTAACAGTAATCTTAGCATGTAGGTATCACATTCAAGTATCTAACAGTAATCTTAGCAGGTAGGCAATATTCAAGCATCTAACAGTAATCTTAGCATGTAGGTATGACATTCAAGTATCTAACAGTAATCTTATCATGCAGGATTCATATTTAAATATCTAACAGTAATCTGTAGGTAACATATTTAAGTATCTAACCACAATTGATACTTTATCTGACTGATTTACAAATGTGATCACTCATTGCAAAGGAGTATTTGGTTCTTGAAAAGTTTTGTTATACAGAAATTGTTAATTATTGAAAAGCAAGTTCCAAAGTTTGTTCCGAACATAAAATTCTTGAATTGGTACTCAAATGTTTCCTATACATTGAGCAGAAATTTCACTATTATTTGCAATTAAATCTCAAGATTTTTATTTTCTTAACAGAACAAGATATATATAAATACACCATATAGTGTCAATATTGATGGGTGTTTTTTCATGAATTAAAAGTTTAATATTAGTTTTTGATGTAAATCATGAGTTTCGTTTTAGCATGACCACATTCAAAATGCCAAGTTTATTGATGTAATAATCAGTGATCCCAGATGTAAATGTGATGTATCTCGAAACCTCTTGGAGTAATATTTTTAATGATCTTTCAGAGTTTGGTTATTTTGATAACAAATGTCAATTATTCACAAATGCAAATAACTTCATTAGAAAAATTTTTTTTTTATTTACAATTGTTTCCTTTGCTAATATTAAACAAGTATTTAACCATTTAACATTTAACATTACCATTTAACATTTAACATTAACATTTAACATTAACATTTAACATTAACATTTAACATTTAACATTAACATTTAACATTTAACATTAACATTAACATTTAACATTAACATTAACATTTAACATTTAACATTTAACATTAACATTAACATTTAACATTTAACATTTACATTTAACATTAACATTTAACATTAACATTTAACATTTAACATTTAACATTAACATTTAACATTAACATTTAACATTTAACATTAACATTAACATTAACATTTAACATTAACATTAACATTTAACATTAACATTTAACATTAACATTTAACATTAACATTTAACATTAACATTAACATTTAACATTAACATTTAACATTTAACATTTAACATTAACATTAACATTTAACATTAACATTAACATTTAACATTAACATTAACATTTAACATTTAACATTAACATTTAACATTAACATTTAACATTAACACTTAACATTAACATTTAACATTAACATTAACATTTAACATTAACATTAACATTTAACATTAACATTTAACATTTAACATTACCATTTAACATTAACATTTAACATTTAACATTAACATTTAACATTTAACATTTAACATTAACATTTAACATTTAACATTAACATTAACATTAACATTTAACATTAACATTTAACATTAACATTAACATTTAACATTAACATTAACATTTAACATTAACATTAACATTTAACATTAACATTTAACATTTAACATTAACATTTAACATTAACATTAACATTAACATTAACATTTAACATTTAACATTAACATTAACATTTAACATTAACATTTAACATTTAACATTAACATTAACATTAACATTTAACATTTAACATTAACATTAACATTTAACATTAACATTTAACATTTAACATTAACATTTAACATTAACATTAACATTTAACATTTAACATTAACATTAACATTTAACATTAACATTTAACATTAACATTAACATTAACATTTAACATTAACCTTGTAGCTTATTTTCATTTAACACTACCCTATAGCTTATTTTCATGCCCACCCTGAATGGCATTCCTTCTTAAATGTTCTCTGAGGGGAAGTGTTTGTATGTATGGATGGAGGGATGCATGCATGTTGTTGTAGGGTTTAACATCATTTTTCAGATTACGATAGGTTATATATGGCAGCCAGTATTAATGATGGAGACAGAACCCAGAAACAACCTCTGGAAACAACCACTGACCCACAAGAAGCTACTGGCAAGCTTTCTCACATACCCGCATTGGCCAAATCTGAGTCTTGAATCCATGCTGACAGAGGTGCGATGGTGGTGATCCATAACAGAGCGTGCTTTAGACCACTAAGCCACTATGTATGTGTGTGTGTGGTATAACAGCTGCCTCGCTAGATGCTCAGCATTGAGAGGTTAGTGTTACCACTGGTAGGCCTGGTGTCAGGATAATGTGACTGGGTGGGACATCATGCTACATGTCTGCGGCTTCATGCCCTAGTGCTAGACATCACTACAAACTGCCTCACTGCAGACATCATAGCGATATGACAGAAAAAATTTTATGGATGGATATGTGTGTGGTGGTAGGTAGGTAAGTGTCTATGTGTATTTATTATATATATAATTAATATATTCATGTGACTTTAGTACAGTCCAGATTATATGGTAAATAGGAAACAGATTGGAGTGTAAATGTGCTATATTATATTGGATGTGTGAACAGTTTTTATGGAATGAGAAGAAAAGTTATGTAGGTTACGTTCTTTTCAAGTTTTCATCATAAAAAGTTTTACTTTTTTATAGAATCGGCAGCAATTAGTTTTATTTATAGAATTGGCAACAGTTAGTTTTATTTATAGAATCGGCAGCAACTAGTTTTATTTATAGAATCGGCAGCAATTAGTTTTATTTATAGAATTGGCAGCAATTAGTTTTATTTATAGAATCGGCAGCAATTAGTTTTATTTATAGAATTGGCAGCAATTAGTTTTCTTTATAGTTTTGCTGGTCATAGACCAGTAGAACTTGTAGGATCATTACTAAAAGACGTCTTGTGATGTCTAGTTGGTCTGTATAGTGCTTATGTGTGTTCAAATGCTAATGGATGGGTTGTCAAAATTTACAGATGAAGGTAGGAAAGGGGGTGGGTGGTGGTCATACATGTCCTGTGTGAGGTAGTATCCTTAATATAAAGGTAAAAATAATAAAAGACCATAATTTCAGGGATGCCTATTAATAACAAAATAAATACTCATGAAGGCATCATGAATAAATGCTTTTAGCTGAACTTGGAAGAAACCTATGGCACATAATTAGAAAACAAATATTTGTGACTACCATAATTTGTTGGGTTTTTCGATTAAAAAAAGTTCTTTCCAAAAATATGAAAAATTATTTCATTCAGTGTCTAAGAAAAAAGAAAGATAATTCCCAACTTCAAAAGCAACCAAGCAAATCTACACACAATATCAGGCTGCCTCCTAACAATGTTCTTCACAGGCCTTTTAAGAATGTCAAACTGGACATGCTTGGGAAAGTTACTGCTAGTAAGTGACATACCTTCAATGCCATGACATTCCTGGATTTCAAAACCAATATTTTTTAAGCTGTTACACAAACTACTGTAAAACACCTTCTGGACATTTCACATGATTTGTGTGGGGTTTTTTTCCCCTCAAAATTACCCATTGAAGATTGGGAAGAATAAATACATTGGTACTACAGAGTTGATAATTAACCAGTCAGTCAGGTAAACCATTCATTATTTTGTGGAATTTTCAGATGATAGGGCATTGACCCCCATAATCTTGGCAGACAATGCCCAGCATGCCTTAAAAAATATTGGTAGAACCCTGATTAAGTAAAAATAATCACCATCTATGTGTACATGATGAATGACATGTCTCAAAATCCTGGAGAGAACCATGCTTAAGTCGAAAATAATTACCATCTAGATTTTCATAATAAATAAGAAAAGATGTAACTTGCATTGTTTCATTTTATTTACAAACAAATTTTAGTCTACAAGAAAATGAGATATATTAGACAAAACAACTTCAAACATGAGGCACATACCCACTGTGTATTCTTCTCCTAACATAGATGACGGTGGCATTGCTCTAATTGATTTCATTATATCCCATTTAATGAAGAAGAATGAAAACCTGATACAAGAGAGCTTTTGAATATCATTTTCCAGAAAGTTGATGCAGTGGGCTAGTGTATCTTGATAGCAGGACAGTTCGACTGATAAATATTACTGACAGTAAACTGATTCTGTTATTTGTGGTCTGGCACTGAAACTTGTACAAAACTTATCACAGATTTAATTTTATTTCAGTACTTATACATCTGTTCTGTTCTTGATTATATTTTAAATAATTTATTTTCCACTGAAACTTGATACATGACCTATACTTGATACATGACCTATACTTGATACATGTCCTATACTTGATACATGACCTATACTTGATACATGACCTATACTTGATACATGTCCTATACTTGATACATGACCTATACTTGATACATGTCCTATACTTGATACATGACCTATACTTGATACATGACCTATACTTGATACATGTCCTATACTTGATACATGACCTATACTTGATACATGTCCTATACTTGATACATGACCTATACTTGATACATGTCCTATACTTGATAGATGACCTTTACTTGATACATGACCTATACTTGATACATGACCTATACTTGATACATGTCCTATACTTGATACATGACCTATACTTGATACATGTCCTATACTTGATACATGACCTATACTTGATACATGTCCTATACTTGATACATGACCTATACTTGATACATGACCTATACTTGATACATGTCCTATACTTGATACATGACCTATACTTGATACATGTCCTATACTTGATACATGACCTATACTTGATACATGTCCTATACTTGATAGATGACCTTTACTTGATACATGACCTATACTTGATACATGACCTATACTTGATACATGTCCTATACTTGATACATGACCTATACTTGATACATGTCCTATACTTGATACATGACCTATACTTGATACATGACCTATACTTGATACATGACCTATACCTGATACATGACCTATACTTGATGGGTGCTGCTTTTTTATTTTTCATAATGGCGTATGAAGCAAACTTTATTAAGTGCTTTCACTCCTCCTGAAGTCATGTTCAGCGATATGGAAAAGACTGACTCCTGAGGTCATGTTCAATGACAAGAAAAATACCGACTCCTCCTGAGGTCATGTTCAGTAATATGGAAAATACCGACTCCTCCTGAAGTCAAGTTCAGTGATATGGAAAAGATTGACTCCTCATGACCTGAGGCCATGTTCAATGACAAGGAAAAGATAGACTTTACCTCAGATCATGTTCAATAACAAGAAAATAATTATTAGTTTACACCTTTGTCTTATCATCAATCAAATACTTTTTCCAAGAACATAAAGTGAAGCTCACACAATTTGTAGTTTCTCCACACATTGTTGTGGTGGTGGAGAGAGCATGGAGAAGAATAGGAGAAATTCCCTCTACCATCTCTCTGCATGTTGATGGCATCTTGTCATCAAAAGCTCAGCAGACTATTTCGTGTGGAGTCATTTCCAGTCACCACTGCAGAGTGGACATTACATTGATAAAGTGGGCATGGCTTACAACTCCAGTAGGTATGGTAGGTTTCAGTGATAGAAAGCGAGCCAGTTGGGGCACTGAGTAATCTACACCATTGCCCTTGTAAAATAACGGACAGTTTTAGTCTTTCGAATCAAATATGATACAATATCAATATTGTTAACTGAATGTCAAATAAAGACTCAATGTCAGGGGGTGGTCAAATTGGGGGGGGGGGGGGGAGAGAGCCTTATACATTGGTCAAAACATTTAAATCCATACTCCTAGTTTCATAATACATACATTTTCCTCCCTGTCGCAAAATAATATATGCAGAGTGCTGTATATTTGATGAGGAAGTTTCTTATGCATCTGCTATTTTAAAACAAAAAGTGTGTGATCAAATTTTATAAAACGTGCTTCTCTTCACACAGGGGCCCTGAGTGGCAGCATGGTCTAAAGCGCTTTCCGTTATGGATCACTACCATCTCACCTCTATGCGAGTTCAAATCTCAGATTGTGCCAATGTGGGTATATGAGAAAGCTTGCCTGTAGTTTCTCATGGGTCAATGGTTGTTTCAGGGAGTTTTCCCGGGTTCTTCCTACACCATTACTACGGGCCGCCATGTATAGCCTATTGTGTGCTAAAAAATGGCACTAA
>JAQISU010000163.1:3987500-4127500 GCA_029339505.1 Unio delphinus
TTTTATTAATATTACTGTTATTTTCTTTCTTTAGCATTATAGTAGTAGTAGTAGTAGTAGTAGTAGTAGTAGTGATTTTATTAATATTACTGTTATTTTCTTTCTTTAGCATTGTAGTAGTAGTAGTAGTAGTGATTTTATTAATAAAACTGTTATTTTCTTTCTTTAGCATTATAGTAGTAGTAGTAGTAGTAGTAGTAGTAGTAGTAGTAGTAGTAGTAGTAGTGATTTTATTAATATTACTGTTATTTTCTTTCTTTAGCATTATAGTAGTAGTAGTAGTAGTAGTAGTAGTAGTGATTTTATTAATAATACTGTTATTTTCTTTCTTTAGCATTATAGTAGTAGTAGTAGTGATTTTATTAATATTACTGTTATTTTCTTTCTTTAGCATTATAGTAGTAGTAGTAGTAGTAGTAGTAGTAGTAGTGATTTTATTAATAATACTGTTATTTTCTTTCTTTAGCATTGTAGTAGTAGTAGTAGTGATTTTATTAATATTACTGTTATTTTCTTTCTTTAGCATTATAGTAGTAGTAGTAGTAGTAGTAGTAGTAGTGATTTTATTAATAATACTGTTATTTTCTTTCTTTAGCATTATAGTAGTAGTAGTAGTGATTTTATTAATATTATTGTTATTTTCTTTCTTTAGCATTATAGTAGTAATAGTAGTAGTAGTAGTTGTAGTGATTTTATTAATATTACTGTTATTTTCTTTCTTTAGCATTATAGTAGTAGTAGTAGTAGTAGTAGTAGTGATTTTATTAATATTACTGTTATTTTCTTTCTTTAGCATTATAGTAGTAGTAGTAGTAGTAGTAGTAGTAGTAGTAGTGATTTTATTAATAATACTGTTATTTTCTTTCTTTAGCATTGTAGTAGTAGTAGTAGTGATTTTATTAATATTACTGTTGTTTTCTTTCTTTAGCATTATAGTAGTAGTAGTAGTAGTAGTAGTAGTAGTAGTGATTTTATTACTAATACTGTTATTTTCTTTCTTTTGCATTATAGTAGTAGTAGTAGTGATTTTATTAATATTACTGTTATTTTCTTTCTTTAGCATTATAGTAGTAGTAGTAGTAGTGATTTTATTACTAATACTGTTATTTTCTTTCTTTAGCATTATAGTAGTAGTAGTAGTAGTGATTTTATTAATAATACTGTTATTTTCTTTCTTTAGCATTATAGTAGTAGTAGTAGTGATTTTATTAATATTACTGTTATTTTCTTTCTTTAGCATTATAGTAGTAATAGTAGTAGTGATTTTATTAATATTACTGTTATTTTCTTTCTTTAGCATTATAGTAGTAGTAGTAGTAGTAGTAGTAGTAGTAGTAGTGATTTTATTAATATTACTGTTATTTTCTTTCCTTTAGCATTATAGTAGTAGTAGTAGTGATTTTAGTAATAAAACTGTTATTTTCTTTCTTTAGCATTATAGTAGTAGTAGTAGTAGTAGTAGTAGTAGTAGTAGTAGTGATTTTATTAATATTACTGTTATTTTCTTTCTTTAGCATTATAGTAGTAGTAGTAGTAGTAGTAGTGATTTTGTTAATATTACTGTTATTTTCTTTCCTTTAGCATTATAGTAGTAGTAGTAGTGATTTTATTAATAATACTGTTATTTTCTTGCTTTAGCATTATAGTAGTAGTAGTAGTGATTTTATTAATATTACTGTTATTTTCTTTCTTTAGCATTATAGTAGTAGTAGTAGTGATTTTATTAATATTACTGTTATTTTCTTTCCTTTAGCATTATAGTAGTAGTAGTAGTGATTTTATTAATATTACTGTTATTTTCTTTCTTTAGCATTATAGTAGTAGTAGTAGTAGTAGTAGTAGTAGTAGTGATTTTATTAATAATACTGTTATTTTCTTTCTTTAGCTTTATAGTAGTAGTAGTAGTGATTTTATTAATAATACTGTTATTTTCTTGCTTTACCATTATAGTAGTAGTAGTAGTGATTTTATTAATATTACTGTTATTTTCTTTCTTTAGCATTATAGTAGTAGTAGTAGTGATTTTATTAATATTACTGTTATTTTCTTTCTTTAGCATTATAGTAGTAGTAGTAGTGATTTTAATAATATTACTGTTATTTTCTTTCTTTAGCATTATAGTAGTAGTAGTAGTAGTAGTAGTAGTAGTAGTATTAGTAGTAGTAGTAGTGATTTTATTAATATTACTGTTATTTTCTTTCTTTAGCATTATAGTAGTAGTAGTAGTAGTAGTAGTAGTAGTAGTAGTGATTTTATTAATAATACTGTTATTTTCTTTCTTTAGCATTATAGTAGTAGTAGTAGTGATTTTATTAATATTACTGTTATTTTCTTTCTTTAGCATTATAGTAGTAGTAGTAGTAGTAGTAGTAGTAGTGATTTTATTAATAATACTGTTATTTTCTTTCTTTAGCATTGTAGTAGTAGTAGTAGTGATTTTATTAATATTACTGTTATTTTCTTTCTTTAGCATTATAGTAGTAGTAGTAGTAGTAGTAGTAGTAGTGATTTTATTAATAATACTGTTATTTTCTCTCTTTAGCATTATAGTAGTAGTAGTAGTGATTTTATTAATATTACTGTTATTTTCTTTCTTTAGCATTATAGTAGTAATAGTAGTAGTAGTAGTTGTAGTGATTTTATTAATATTACTGTTATTTTCTTTCTTTAGCATTATAGTCGTAGTAGTAGTAGTAGTAGTAGTAGTGATTTTATTAATATTACTGTTATTTTCTTTCTTTAGCATTATAGTAGTAGTAGTAGTAGTAGTAGTAGTAGTGATTTTATTAATAATACTGTTATTTTTTTCTTTAGCATTGTAGTAGTAGTAGTAGTGATTTTATTAATATTACTGTTGTTTTCTTTCTTTAGCATTATAGTAGTAGTAGTAGTAGTAGTAGTAGTAGTAGTAGTAGTAGTAGTAGTAGTAGTAGTGATTTTATTACTAATACTGTTATTTTCTTTCTTTAGCATTATAGTAGTAGTAGTAGTGATTTTATTAATATTACTGTTATTTTCTTTCTTTAGCATTATAGTAGTAGTAGTAGTAGTGATTTTATTAATATTACTGTTATTTTCTTTCTTTAGCATTATAGTAGTAGTAGTAGTAGTGATTTTATTAATAATACTGTTATTTTCTTTCTTTAGCATTATAGTAGTAGTAGTAGTGATTTTATTAATATTACTGTTATTTTCTTTCTTTAGCATTATAGTAGTAATAGTAGTGATTTTATTAATATTACTGTTATTTTCTTTCTTTAGCATTATAGTAGTAGTAGTAGTAGTTGTAGTAGTAGTAGTAGTAGTAGTAGTAGTAGTAGTAGTGATTTTATTAATATTACTGTTATTTTCTTTCTTTAGCATTGTAGTAGTAGTAGTAGTGATTTTATTAATAATACTGTTATTTTCTTTCTTTAGCATTGTAGTAGTAGTAGTAGTAGTAGTAGTAGTGATTTTATTAATATTACTGTTATTTTCTTTCTTTAGCATTATAGTAGTAGTAGTAGTAGTAGTAGTGATTTTATTAATATTACTGTTATTTTCTTTCTTTAGCATTGTAGTAGTAGTAGTAGTGATTTTATTAATAATACTGTTATTTTCTTTCTTTAGCATTATAGTAGTAGTAGTAGTAGTAGTAGTGATTTTATTAATATTACTGTTATTTTCTTTCTTTAGCATTGTAGTAGTAGTAGTAGTGATTTTATTAATAATACTGTTATTTTCTTTCTTTAGCATTATAGTAGTAGTAGTAGTAGTAGTAGTAGTGATTTTATTAATATTACTGTTATTTTCTTTCTTTAGCATTGTAGTAGTAGTAGTAGTAGTAGTAGTAGTAGTAGTAGTGATTTGATTAATATTACTGTTATTTTCTTTCTTTAGCATTGTAGTAGTAGTAGTAGTAGTAGTAGTAGTAGTAGTAGTAGTAGTAGTAGTAGTGATTTTATTAATATTACTGTTATTTTCTTTCTTTAGCATTATAGTAGTAGTAGTAGTAGTTGTAGTAGTAGTAGTAGTAGTAGTAGTAGTGATTTTATTAATATTACTGTTATTTTCTTTCTTTAGCATTATAGTAGTAGTAGTAGTGATTTTATTAATATTACTGTTATTTTCTTTCTTTAGCATTGTAGTAGTAGTAGTAGTAGTAGTAGTAGTAGTAGTGATTTTATTAATATTACTGTTATTTTCTTTCTTTAGCATTATAGTAGTAGTAGTAGTTGTAGTAGTAGTAGTAGTAGTAGTAGTAGTAGTAGTGATTTTATTAATATTACTGTTATTTTCTTTCTTTAGCATTATAGTAGTAGTAGTAGTGATTTTATTAATATTACTGTTATTTTCTTTCTTTAGCATTGTAGTAGTAGTAGTAGTAGTAGTAGTAGTAGTAGTAGTAGTAGTGATTTTATTAATATTACTGTTATTTTCTTTCTTTAGCATTATAGTAGTAGTAGTAGTAGTAGTAGTAGTAGTAGTAGTAGTGATTTTATTAATATTACTGTTATTTTCTTTCTTTAGCATTGTAGTAGTAGTAGTAGTAGTAGTAGTAGTAGTAGTAGTAGTAGTAGTGATTTTATTAATATTACTGTTATTTTCTTTCTTTAGCATTATAGTAGTAGTAGTAGTAGTAGTAGTAGTGATTTTATTAATATTACTGTTATTTTCTTTCTTTAGCATTGTAGTAGTAGTAGTAGTAGTAGTAGTGATTTTATTAATATTACTGTTATTTTCTTTCTTTAGCATTGTAGTAGTAGTAGTAGTAGTAGTAGTAGTAGTAGTAGTAGTAGTAGTGATTTTATTAATATTACTGTTATTTTCTTTCTTTAGCATTGTAGTAGTAGTAGTAGTAGTGATTTTATTAATAATACTGTTATTTTCTTTCTTTAGCATTATAGTAGTAGTAGTAGTAGTGATTTTATTAATAAAACTGTTATTTTCTTTCTTTAGCATTATAGTAGTAGTAGTAGTAGTAGTAGTAGTAGTAGTAGTAGTAGTAGTGATTTTATTAATATTACTGTTATTTTCTTTCTTTAGCATTGTAGTAGTAGTAGTAGTGATTTTATTAATAAAACTGTTATTTTCTTTCTTTAGCATTATAGTAGTAGTAGTAGTAGTAGTAGTAGTAGTAGTAGTAGTAGTGATTTTATTAATATTACTGTTATTTTCTTTCTTTAGCATTGTAGTAGTAGTAGTAGTAGTAGTGATTTTATTAATATTACTGTTATTTTCTTTCTTTAGCATTATAGTAGTAGTAGTAGTGATTTTAATAATATTACTGTTATTTTCTTTCTTTAGCATTATCGTAGTAGTAGTAGTAGTAGTAGTAGTAGTAGTAGTAGTAGTAGTAGTGATTTTATTAATATTACTGTTATTTTCTTTCTTTAGCATTGTAGTAGTAGTAGTAGTAGTAGTGATTTTATTAATATTACTGTTATTTTCTTTCTTTAGCATTATAGTAGTAGTAGTAGTGATTTTAATAATATTACTGTTATTTTCTTTCTTTAGCATTATAGTAGTAGTAGTAGTAGTAGTAGTAGTAGTAGTAGTAGTAGTAGTAGTAGTGATTTTATTAATATTACTGTTATTTTCTTTCTTTAGCATTATAGTAGTAGTAGTAGTAGTAGTAGTAGTGATTTTATTAATAATACTGTTATTTTCTTTCTTTAGCATTATAGTAGTAGTAGTAGTGATTTTATTAATATTACTGTTATTTTCTTTCTTTAGCATTATAGTAGTAGTAGTAGTAGTAGTAGTAGTGATTTTATTAATAATACTGTTATTTTCTTTCTTTAGCATTGTAGTAGTAGTAGTAGTGATTTTATTAATATTACTGTTATTTTCTTTCTTTAGCATTATAGTAGTAGTAGTAGTAGTAGTAGTAGTAGTGATTTTATTAATAATACTGTTATTTTCTTTCTTTAGCATTATAGTAGTAGTAGTAGTGATTTTATTAATATTACTGTTATTTTCTTTCTTTAGCATTATAGTAGTAATAGTAGTAGTAGTAGTTGTAGTGATTTTATTAATATTACTGTTATTTTCTTTCTTTAGCATTATAGTAGTAGTAGTAGTAGTAGTAGTAGTGATTTTATTAATATTACTGTTATTTTCTTTCTTTAGCATTATAGTAGTAATAGTAGTAGTAGTAGTAGTAGTAGTAGTAGTGATTTTATTAATAATACTGTTATTTTCTTTCTTTAGCATTGTAGTAGTAGTACTAGTGATTTTATTAATATTACTGTTGTTTTCTTTCTTTAGCATTATAGTAGTAGTAGTAGTAGTAGTAGTAGTAGTAGTAGTAGTGATTTTATTACTAATACTGTTATTTTCTTTCTTTAGCATTATAGTAGTAGTAGTAGTGATTTTATTAATATTACTGTTATTTTCTTTCTTTAGCATTATAGTAGTAGTAGTAGTAGTGATTTTATTACTAATACTGTTATTTTCTATCTTTAGCATTATAGTAGTAGTAGTAGTAGTGATTTTATTAATAATACTGTTATTTTCTTTCTTTAGCATTATAGTAGTAGTAGTAGTGATTTTATTAATATTACTGTTATTTTCTTTCTTTAGCATTATAGTAGTAATAGTAGTAGTGATTTTATTAATATTACTGTTATTTTCTTTCTTTAGCATTATAGTAGTAGTAGTAGTAGTAGTAGTAGTAGTAGTAGTAGTGATTTTATTAATATTACTGTTATTTTCTTTCCTTTAGCATTATAGTAGTAGTAGTAGTGATTTTAGTAATAAAACTGTTATTTTCTTTCTTTAGCATTATAGTAGTAGTAGTAGTAGTAGTAGTAGTAGTAGTAGTAGTGATTTTATTAATATTACTGTTATTTTCTTTCTTTAGCATTATAGTAGTAGTAGTAGTAGTAGTAGTGATTTTGTTAATATTACTGTTATTTTCTTTCCTTTAGCATTATAGTAGTAGTAGTAGTGATTTTATTAATAATACTGTTATTTTCTTGCTTTAGCATTATAGTAGTAGTAGTAGTGATTTTATTAATATTACTGTTATTTTCTTTCTTTAGCATTATAGTAGTAGTAGTAGTGATTTTATTAATATTACTGTTATTTTCTTTCCTTTAGCATTATAGTAGTAGTAGTAGTGATTTTATTAATATTACTGTTATTTTCTTTCTTTAGCATTATAGTAGTAGTAGTAGTAGTAGTAGTAGTGATTTTATTAATAATACTGTTATTTTCTTTCTTTAGCTTTATAGTAGTCATAGTAGTGATTTTATTAATAATACTGTTATTTTCTTGCTTTAGCATTATAGTAGTAGTAGTAGTGATTTTCTTAATATTACTGTTATTTTCTTTCTTTAGCATTATAGTAGTAGTAGTAGTGATTTTATTAATATTACTGTTATTTTCTTTCCTTTAGCATTATAGTAGTAGTAGTAGTGATTTTATTAATATTACTGTTATTTTCTTTCTTTAGCATTATAGTAGTAGTAGTAGTAGTAGTAGTAGTGATTTTATTAATAATACTGTTATTTTCTTTCTTTAGCTTTATAATCTGTATGATATCCTTAATCTCTTTCTCCATTTGAGTGCCCTATACATTTAATACCATTGGATACATTTAAACCAAAAGGGTATTGTACGTATCATTGGATACATTTAAACCAAAAGGGTATTGTACGTATCATTGGATACATTTAAACCAAAAGGGTATTGTACGTATCATTGGATACATTTACCCCAAAAGGGTATTGTGCGTATCATTGGATACATTTACCCCAAAAGGGTATTGTACGTATCTGTATAGTATTATGTTTAAGTGAGTTACAATTTATTGCTAGCTCGCTTGTTCAAAAAGTCACAGAGAAAATAATTTTAAATTTTATTTTCAGTATAGTTTCAATTACTGAAATAAGTTTATTGGGATGAAACGTGACCCAAAGCTGTACATATCAATGACGTATCATGTACCATAAACTAAAAAATGCAATAAATATAATAATACTACTACTACTACTAATAATAATAATAATAATAATAATAATAATAATAATAATAATAATAAAAATATTTTTGGACTTTGTATAGCGCCTAATCTTTAGAAGCTCTAAGCGCTGTATAAGCTCTATAAAGATATGACTAAAATACAGAAAAACAAATAACAAAAACTTTGAAACTGGAAAACATAAAAACATGCTGAAAACATATAAGATACAAAACAATATTAGATCTCTAAGTTTTTCCTGCAGGCGAGAAACGTGAGTTTTAAGAACACTCTTAAAAGGGACCACTGTGTCTTTGTATCTAAATTCAATGGGCAATTCGTTCCACATCGCCGGGCTCTGGTACGCAAAAGAACGTTGTCCATATGACTTCGTTTTCATAGTGGGAACAATGAGTACACGATTGTCAGAATAGGAGCGTAAGTATCTTGATGTTGTACACACATGGGTGAGGCAAAATAGGTATGTTGGACTGGAGTCTGTCTGTGAAATATAGCATAAAGAACAAATATTGTGTTTGATTTCGAATCGAATTTGATAGCCAATGTAGGGTACTGAACGGTGGTGAGGTGTGCTCTGAACGAGGAACTCTAAAGATGATCAGAGCAACTGTATTTAAACTTTTTGAAGTTGCTGGAATAAATATTGTGACGAACCAGACAGAATTGAGTTATAATAGAGCAGTGGTGAGGTGTGAGCATATACAGAGCATGTACTATTCGTATTTACGTCTTAAGGTGTCAAGTTGGTCATGAATGAAAACAGTGTCGCTTAGAGATCAAATATGGCAACCACATCACTAATTCGTCTAAGCAGGTGGTGACACTGTCATGAAGTTTTAGTTTAATGGAACTGCTTAAGAATATTAAAGATGGCTTGACAATAGGCAGTGTGAAGAAACTCCTTATCCCTGATTTTGGGGAATATTCCAGCTTAGATATGGAAGGAACCTTTTCGGGTAAATGATGATGATGATAATAATGATTATAATTATTATTATTATTATTATTATTATTATTATTATTATTATTATTATTCATGTCTACATAAATGTTTTAATTATAACAATTTCGTTAAACGTTTATCCGAATTAGGGTTTGCCGGGCCTAAAGCGTTCTGGAGGCAAATTTCAATCGTTATTCAGAAGAAAAGCCAAAGTGCAAAGTGCAGCAGGTTGGAGACATCAGGTTCAGGAACAACAGATGACAACTGATTTGGAAGAACGCAGGTCTGAACTGGAAAATGTGAGTAATAATAATAATAATAATAATAATAATAATAATAATAATAAAAATAACTGATGATCATAGAACTGTTAATCCAGAATTAAGAGAGTGCAAGAACATTAAACAGACTACTACCAAATAACGTTCACTGCGAAAAATGCGTGATATGATTTCAGAAAATCCTACCAAAGATTTTTGGAATTTGTGGAGACCAGATGATTTGGTAGTTGCAAGTAGAAAGGTAGTTCGTGATACACTTCAGAAACAACTATTTTTGTTATATAAAGAAAAATTTCAAAATCAACCAGTACCATTGTTTAGTCGCCCAGAAGATACACGCGAACAAAATATTCAAGCTGATAAAGCAGAAAACTTGACTCTGTCAAGGAGGAAACAAAGTCATGTGCTAAATGATATTATTTTAATTCCTAGATTTAACCTTGACAAAAGAAATCTTGACATGTGGAGGTGAGTTGGCAGCAAGAAATTATTTTGCAAATATGGTGCATCCATGTGTGGTCAGCATTCAAAGTCCTACATAACACCATACATGTTGTTGTTGTTGTATTGTTTAACGCAATTTCCAAGCACACGATAGGCTATATATGGCGGCAAGTATTAAGGTGGAGGAGGAACCTGGGTTAATCCCCAGAAAGAACCACCGGCTCACGAGAAGGTACTGGTATGCTTTCTCACATAACCACATTGGCCGAATCCGAGACTCGAACCCACGCAGACAGAGGTGAGATGGCAGTGATGCGTAACGGAGAGCGCTTTTGTCCACTCAGCCAATCAGGGCTCCAACACCATATATATATTTATATATATATATATATATATATATATATATATATATATATATATATATATATATATATATATATATATATATATATGACAATTGTCATTCAGTTTGTATACATGACAGATGGTCGATTTGTTGGTTTTTGGAGCAAATACTTGTTTTAACTGTTCTCCTTAGGGTAAACCGTTACCCGTATTCTAGTGTGCGTATGTACAGGAATCTGCTCTTAATGGTTGCTTCAAAGTGATGGAGAAAATGTGTGTATTTTTGCCATTTCGTCCATATTGTGCATCAATGGGATTATTACTATGATGACCTGGTGACACTAAATGTGTAATTGTATGGCTACTTTAACCTTTACGTCAACTATGGCATCCGACGCAAATGGTATTATATAGAATTTAATAGGGATTGAGATGTGCAAGAAAAAACGTATTTTATTTTATATTAATAACCATTATGTACATGGGCATAGTCAACAGGTAAAGTGATCAGCATTTATGTCCTGCAAGATGGATAATATGAAATCTAGCCTGTTGAATAAAAATGCAGATAAAATAGATTAGATTTATAAGAATGTTTTGTACTATTTCAGTATGATCAGGTTATCTCAGCAATGGAGACTTTCGTGGATAACAACCCAGATCTCTCCGCTGGCAACATATTAAAAGATCTGAGGGCTGCTTCCGATGCTGTCAAAGAAATGCAGTCAGGGTTACCCACAACGTAAAGGTCCAAATCAGGAAGTAGTAAATGAAATGGAATTTCTGGGTTCTGTTTACGGTCATTTCTATCCTAATATTTCATTTGTAATATTGTTACTATTCGCACTAAACGGTCTTAGTCAAAAACTCTACTGACTGTCTTCCCTTTCCTTTTTCTTGAAATCACATTTAAACTCCAATGTTTTAATTCTTGGAACTGTTATACATTGCTGGTATCGATGAAATGCTAGAGGAAATATAGCATACATATAATAAATGATATTTAATCTGATTTGAAAACATTGTGACATCTTTCCTTTACGTTGCTGTTTCTTGAGTGTAACAATCGCTACCTATCTTTATGATGTGTGATTTAGTGAAATTACTTTGTTGTTTCCATGAAATGAATCATGTAATTTTGCTTAAATACAGTGATTAGTACATAGAAAAGACAAATTCACTAATACAGTGATTAGTATATAGAAAAGACAAATTCACTAATACAGTGATTAGTATTTAGAAAAGACAAATTCACTAATACAGTGATTAGTATATAGAAAAGACAAATTCACTAATACAGTGATTAGTATTTAGAAAAGACAAATTCACTAATACAGTGATTAGTATATAGAAAAGACAAATTCACTAATACAGTGATTAGTATTTAGAAAAGACAAATTCACTAATACAGTGATTAGTATTTAGAAAAGACAAATTCACTAATACAGTGATTAGTATATAGAAAAGACAAATTCACTGAAACTTGCAAATAAATGATACAGTATTGTTTCCATATTACTGAAATGAATCTATAATGCGGTGAAAATTGTATTTTAGCAATATGATTTTTTGCTACATATTCATGACGGTAAACATAATGTCATAATATAGTCACATTTCGACAATCGCTAAGTAGTATACCAAATATTTGTCTGTATCATGAATATGTCGTGATATTGCGATGACACAATTTGGGATTCCCGCTGATGTATCATGACATGCATGTTCTCACTACGATTAAAGAGAATCCAGAGAAGACCTTGTGTAGAAACTAACCAGACCAAAATGGTCAGATTTCTTAAAATCATGATTACTCCCTCTACCATACAGTGACTATTAAGTTCTCATTCTCTTCAGGAGGAGGGAGGGGATTAGTTCAATAATATTTGTAATGAAGAGGAAAGAACTTTCCACATGAAGACAAAACAATATTTTTTTAAATCAATATAAAAGTATATGCAACATCCAGAATTTACAAAGAGAAAATTAATCTCGTTAAGGATGCAGACATTAATCTGCTTAATATGCTGAATTTCACTGAAAATTAAATAGCATGGGATCCATTTCACGTAACGCTTGGTAACAGGAAGCCATTGTTTGGCACAGTCACATGTCTGCATGTACGAAATATTTCATATTATTCCGCGACATGCACCAGGCTTATAGTACTTATTAGATGTTATCTGTATTTGATTAACATTAAGGAAAACAAAGAAAGACGGTTTACTGATTTGTTTTACATAATAGTTGATTTTAATTACATAAGGAAAAAATGAGATACTAAATAGCTGACTTAACCTATGTCTGTGCACGGAAGGCAATATTACGTTATGCTACATTTAGTCAACATGCCAATTATACTTCATGAAAAATGTGAAGCAAGTTCTTTGATAACAACATTATTATACATAGTATTACCATTCTGAACACAGCAAAGTTACCGCATTGCCTTTGCACATCTGAAAGACTATGATGAAATGAATTAGATGACATGTAGCGAAATCAAGTGGTAATATTACTACACGACAGACATTACATTGCTGGTCACTAATTGTTTGATCAGGTACTCAGTAATATTATATATTGTTTATTTCACTCAATGTAGTAATGTAACAATAATCTAGTTGAGTCTTTCTGACTCATCAAAGTCAATGCATCAATACCTTTATTGTTGGGTCTGTAAAACACTTTACATATTTGTGTGTGTGTGTGTGTGTATATATATATATATATATATATATATATATATATATATATATATATATATATATATATAAAGGGTACTGTACCAGTAGGAGGTATAACTATAATTTTGTAAATAAATTGCTAGTGTCGTGACTTTATTAAATTCCTAATATATACACACAATGTAGTTATATATCCAAACTGACATTAACCCCTTATACAATGTCAACTCATGTACATTTGTGTTTATTTACTTTCATTATAGTTGCCAGTTGGAATCTTTTAGGACGTTGCTGTTGACGTCATGCTTTAAAAAGCTGCAGTCTTTAAAGCTAAAATGTGAAATGCTGAAAATAATCAGGATGGTCTTCGAATGAAATAATGCATGTATAAAATAGGGGTGGGGTGCATACACACCTTCATTAGACTTGTCAGGTCAAGTGTGTGATATGATTATACTGTGCTTGATAATATCTATCCCAAATTATGGACATTTTTTTGCTTCGCTAATTTATTATTTGTTATCATTGCATGAAATACACTATCAAATTGACAAATGTATTTATAATTTGAAGTAAATAAATGCTAGGTATTGTTATCGACATGAATCATGACGGTGTATTATGGCCAGGAAGCCAGAAGTGATTTCAGAGTGTCACATAAATCAGTCACAATTAAAAAAAGCAATCCATTTTAAAAGATATAAATATTTAATTGTATGAGATGCTTTCAATAATTACCCTTTGTGTAGTTTAGTGGATAATATATTTTAAACTTTGTCATTTATATTACACGCTTTTTTAATCAATTATTCTTGTATATGCACCAAGATATATTAAGTTAAAATAATTTTGTTTTGATATTGGTACAATTTGGTAACAACGTCAAATGATAAATTTTGTAGAGGCCGAAAAGAGGATTAAAACAATGAGAAACTGCTGCTTCATGTTGACATTTTATGTAATACGTTAATAGTCAGTTTGGAAATATGATACGACTCCTCAACTTATTTAACATAATTTATTTCACTCTCCAATATTTTCTGGTTAATATTGGTGGTATAAAATATCTTTTGTAACATGTCCTAAACACATTTAGATTAGGCAAGCTAGATTCATAATGTACCGTATGTATTAAGTGTCAGTGTCACGTTTGCATGCTGCTAAATTTTGATTACTCAATTTTAATGTTTCCTACTGGTAATTTACACAAATAAATATCCATGTAAAATGTATGTATCATTCATCTATATTGGACCTGTCGTTTATTAAGACTTAAGCTTCTAAAAGAAAATCTATTTAGGTTGGATGTATTAAATATTCTTGGTTAAATTATGTAAATGAAGGTAGCTGAAGTAAAGATGCTGACATTTACTATTACAACTCGTTACCTATTTAATGAACTGTGTCTTATAAGACAATACAATATATTATATGTATGGCAAAAGACTGTACAGAAAAGCAATAATGCTTTTAGTTTATTATTACATACAAATGTAATAATATGATTAATAAAACAAGGGATATTATTAGAAATACGTTTTGATCCCTAATGTGTACAGTTACAACAGGTCTATAAAAAACTAAAGCAGTAAAGAAAAATGGATGGAATATTTATAATTAAAACAAAATCCTAAACTAAAGAACATCTAATAATGAATGAAGATGAATATATTAAACTAGACGTGCTACATGAAAACTAATTTTTTTTTACTAAAACGACGAAGGTAACACACGTGACAGTCTATCAATTTAATTGCTATGTGGAAATTATGATAATGACTGTTCTAATAGATCTAGCGAACTCAAAACAAGTATTTTGGCACATAAATGACACAAATGAAATGCAAATTTTTAATTTCTGTTGTAATTACAACTTTACAGAGCGATATACTTAACAAACTGAGAACTAGCGTAAGCAATGAAGATGGAAAATTAGTAGATTTATATGGTATGATTTAACGTATGTTTGTGCGTAAAATATAAAACAGAACAGTTTGAGAAAGCTAGAAAATAATGTTACACGCACAGGAGTATCACTTGAATGAGCGGTGTCAAACCCTAGCGCGAATCTCGCTGGAAGTCAGATGTTTTCCCCAAATTTCCCAAGACATTGCATACAATTTCAGTTGCAAATTGGAAAGCCAGACATGTCTGTCTTTTACATACTAAATTGTACTCGAATAAATTCAAAGCCACAGATAAAACAACTTGCCAAAAATCCACCAACCGCACATTTGCCTGGTTCTTCTTCATCATCATCAGATTTCCGTACCGCTAGTCGGTTATGCCATAGAAAATACACTAATATCCCCTTTTCACTGTAAACTATTTTAACTCTGCCACCCTAGGCCAGTCAATGTACACTTTTAGAGGCGCATTTTGCCAATATAACTGCACCTATTTTCCACTAAGGACACACAAATGGCATCTACTAAGTCCCTTCTTATTGATTCCATTGAGTAATTTTTACCGGTTTCCTACCGTAAAAACTGCCAGTCACACCACTATTGTAACCCACTATATTTTAATAAGGACACTGTTACTCTAGGGACAGACAGTCATTCGGTTTGAACCTGAATTCACTACTAGCGAACCATGGAATCATTCATACTCACTAATACTCGTCACCGTGACGTTTGCTCTTAGTAATTGGATAATTATTTCGGGCTAAGAATATTTCCATTCCGCCGAATCCCAATAATCACATAAATCTAAGAATTGCTTAAAACGGGGCGCTATCAAATGCGCATACTCCAAATTTATTACAATATATTACATTGACATTCAAGTGCGAACGTTTAAGTACTAAACAAAAGCAGATGAAAGGATGCCAAATTCATTTAAATGAATTACAGTAGCTGTAGACCTTGTAACTATATTTATCGCTAATATACACGTACTTTTACCTGACATATTTACTAATCAGCACACAAAAATATTTGTATTGAGTAGAGTTGGTAAACAAACACTAAACACATTTAATAATAACAACGCTTTTAGGGACTATTAATAAACAACTAATATGGGTTTTGAATGTAATATCAGAGACGGAAGTACCAATATATCACAGAGTGAAAAACCTGATGATATCAGGAAATAAAATATTTCAGAAATGAAGAATTGTTAAAGAATATATTCAGTACATGCATGTACATAACATTACGTAATATTTACAGCCTATCGTATTAAATAATAATATTCATATTTGAAAAGAACCATGCAGAAAGGTGTTGAAAATATGTTAAATCTATGTAACCCTGCAATCTGAGCTGCTACACTGGATACAGCGATGCCAACGAAACAAAATAAAACGAGCAACAGATTTAAAACAAATTATTGATTTCAACACATGTATCACAGGGGTAATACTTTTTAAAAAATACATTTCGGAGATTATCAAACAATAGATTGGATAACGAAACAACTTACTTTGGAGGAAAGCTCAATTATATTAATAATACAACTTATGATCTATAAATTACAGATTTTGCTGATATGATCACAATTGTTATATACTTTACATTCATGGAGTTGAGCAGCACATTACTTGCACAGGTTGAACAAGAAATAAAGAGGGTGTGTTAGTCGAGAATCAGTTAATAATATGCGAACTTTGCAATGTAGCATTAACATAAAAAGAAAAATAAGGATCCTCAACAAGTTTAGCTTTGGCAAACATTGGCTGTAACTAAAGATGCATCTAAAACTGAAATACATAGAATATTTCAGCATTTACAAACTTGACATTTGTCTTGCGGCTGTCACAACTGCACAAACAAAATTAATCTGGCTTTATGTGTTACTAGTGAAAGAACTACACTAAAGTAGTATCGAATATGTAACAATCGTAAACCGCATTCTTATCATTTGTGGAATACCTAAACTCACAAACACGTTTTGTCACTTATTTTACAAATTCAAAACATTTTCAGTTGAAAAGGCTTGCTCACCTCCATTTATAGTTTATAAATTCCTGCTTTACTTTGGGAAAAGCTGACCCGCTATTAAATCATCAATCGAATTCGTTTTTAAAAGCTGTATCATCTGACTTATCACAAAAACAGACTATTAAAACAAGGAATTTATTTAAAATTCAAATAAAAAGTTCTTCTATTTTATTGCTTAGAATTACCATTGCAAATTGTACGTATATACATATGGAAAACATCGAATATACTAGTAAGTTCAATAAATGTTATCATTTCATTGCAGTTATTTGCTTGCCATCCATTTATACAGATAAATATAAATAAATAAAAATGGGAAACTTAAGAATTATTTAGGTTTGGATGAGAAAGTTAGGATATCAAAATATATTTTTGTTAACTAAATCTTACTTTTCAAGCTTCATAGTTATTTTAATACAATATAATTGGTTACAATGTAGTTTATAAATTGGAAAACGTAAAGGGAGAGAAGTCATTATTAACATATTACCGGGAGGAGTTAAGTCCATGTGACAAGGAAACGACGTGTTCAAGATTGAGAACACTGTACAACCTTAAATAATGATAGAAGAAACATGCTGTCCAGGCATGGAAAGGATATGTTGATTCTTTTAAGAGCTGGATTCCTTAGAAAAGAACAATGTTATTAGAAATGTTGTACTGAAAAGACAAATAAAACATTTATTCAAAATCTGTTGCGAAACATCTACAGCTACTATTCAAATTGTAAAAAACATAATCACCAAAAGTGTTGAAATTACAGCACTAAATAATTACTTATCAGAAAAATATTCCAGTTATTTGATAAATTATGAAAAACAATTTGGAAAATATACCCGTGTAGAAAAAAATAATATTATTTCGTAATCTATATTGAGATATTTCAATTGTGTTAGCGTCTGAAATAGTCGTTATTTCTTTAGATACATTTTATTTTATTAATCAAATTCATGTTTGGGATTCTTAACATAATAAATATTATGCCCACATATATTTTACTATCTGCTTCATTATTGGCATGAGAGAGAGAGAGAGAGAGAGAGAGAGAGAGAGAGAGAGCTGTACTTGCACCAAGCATCCTATAAAAACCTGGAACGTCTTATCGCTTAAGTGTACAAATTCCGTCGTAGAAGATACCAGCTTAATTCCGTTTAACAAATGAGCGTGGCACAGATTTTCGCCTGTGTGTCATGTGACGATTTTTTTTTGGGCCGCATAAAGTTCTAAATATGTAATTGCAAGAAAGAACACAAAGTTGATTATTAGAAACGTGGGACAGAACGAATTTCTTGATTAGTAACCATGTTAATTAATTATAATAATGACTTAGAAGAACTGTAATAACATATCAAAATGTTTAATTTACTCTTGCCGTTTCCACATTCCGCTTAGTTTTTATTTTAAACTCGTTTTAATATTTTAGTCTGTATTTGAAAGCGAACGCCTTCAGAGTTGACGTTGTTAACCATCATGTGTTTGTAGTGCTCTACTTTCTTTATCTTCAGTGTTGAAGTAGTTAACCATCATGTGTTTGTAGTGTTCTACTGTCTTTATGTACTCTTTTTCTTCTTTAAATCAGAAGTGTTATATATAGTGTTGAAAACATCATTCAAGTTGTTGAAACTCACTGCTCTCTGATCATAAAAACAATAATAACAGTAAAAGGACGAACTATACAACAACATCAACAACGATAAGAAACAAAGACTAACAGCACCATCAATAATTATGAAAAATATTCAACGGGTCTCGCCACCAAGGGAATGAATGACAACTGGTGAATTCTTAGAAAAGAGACTTCTACAAATAAATCACTTTAATTACCTAATGACCGCAAATCACGATACTCTTCACACTTGCATGGGTGTTCTTGTCTCACATTTTGGTGGTCCACCAGTAAGCCTTTAAAAAGCCGAAGATCGGTACTTTAAGTCATGAATCACGAAACGTGACTGAAATATCTAGTGCAAACAATTCTTCAAATCTCAAATCGCTAAACACTCATGCATTATAACATCCGAGACAGGAACGAAAACCCACAAGTTTCTCAAATTCAAAAAATAATAAATTTCCGTAAAATATAAATTTTTAAATTTAAAATGTAAAATGAGCTTACAGTATTGTAAATTAAATCCCATAATAGCCATTATCACCAGTACTAATTCGAAATTGTTCGATGCAATCTTACTTGACGTAGGTCATAATTAAAATTATCTGCAAAAACTATGATTTAAAGGAATTTTCTGTTCTATAACAAAATGTTACTAAAGTTACAATTATATATATATATATATATATATATATATATATATATATATATATATATATATATATATATATATATATATATATATACGTCAATAGATAATGATTCTAATATTTAACCTACACTTGCAGGGAAAATATTAGCTACGTTTAATTTGTGTAGCAAACTAAAATCATCATCAGCGACTCTAGTCATGAGCACAGTGAAATTGCGGAATGACGCGGTCAAGTACAAAATACAATTATCCATAGCATTTAATTAATTTCCACAACAAAAACCACAATTCAAATTAACTGCACATCGCACCACCAATAACATCCCTACCTCCGTCCAGAGGAACCAGCACTTACCCGTCTATGACCCACACGACAGAATGTAACATATGAACAAAGCCAAATAAAATATAATTTTATATCCCTATTAACAAAATGAATGTCCCCATTTATCTCATCACTCTTTAATCTTACAACGTTCCTACCTTCTTTTGGAGGGACGAACATTGCTCATTCACTGACTACACAGGTTAGGATGTTAAAAGAATGTATGAAAAAGAATAAGTCTAATTATAATTAAAAAGCTAATCCCCCTATTCCCTACCACCGTATTATCCTCTATTGAAATCAAGTGAAAATCTGAAGCGCCATCTATAATGTCTTAACAATCCCTTACCCTTCTGTATTAAACAAAACTACGAGACATTCACCAGTCGTAGTTCTTATTTCAAAGAAAACGTGGAGAGATTTATGAACATTAAGAGAGGCTTTACTTTATAGCTAATGTGATTATATGGCGATATAAGGAAAGGGGAGGTATTTTATTAATGATATTGGATTTAAATTATATTCTTTTCATATTCCTTCTTTCGCGTCTTATCTTTATATGATATGTAGCGTGTTGCTTAAGGCACCCACACGTTTCTCTCAGACATACACCCCTGCTACGATTCCTCTTTCAGTATACGTTTATGTAATTATATTAAACAAAAATTCATTTTAGCTCCCGCCCAAACAGATCCAACCTGTTACAGTGTTACCATAAATCTAATAGATTCATCTTATGAATAAAATATGAGTCAAGATGGCCGCCAAAGATCAAAATCCCGATTGGTCCAATATCACTTTGTTATCTTTATCTTGGGACTCGTGTATGACCACATTTTGCTATCATATAATAATATTGTTAAAAGGAACCTTTTACTTACCTTCCCAATACAACGAGTGTCTAAGAATGAAGACATGTACAATATCAAAAGCATTCTCGATTGAATAACATTGAAGTTGGTAACCATCGATCCTAAGAAGTCGAGATCTGTTGGAAATGTTTTCCATTCAGTTTCATATCATGGACTGCAGCTTCACAAGTCATCGACTGTATAAAAAAGTAGAAGCCGTGACGATGCCATTAATCACAGCAACGTCGCCTTCTCAGAATTCATCTTATTCTAGAACTCTGACAACAACGGTAACAACCACTGTGGTCTGGTAGAAAATGTGTTTGCAAACCTCCAGGTCATCTTTCTCTGCGAAATCATTGTAGTGAATTGTGCCATTGAAACAACTATTGGAAATTTGAGCCTGCTACAAGCAACTTAACAATCGTGGACTATTATATCCAGCAGCCACATTGGTTGACTTCTTCCTATTTCTTCTTTAAAATATACCAACAGTGATAATACAGCTGACATGTCAAAGCCACTTAAATTGCTTCTAATGACTCAAACCTCTAACGCCACTCTCGGAAAATCACTATTTGACTGCTCGAAAACAAATCTTTCCTAACTATTAATAACCAAATGTCTTTAATATTACTAAGCTACCATTATATAGATGTGTTTTCCATCAACAAATAATGTTACACCTTCACATTTTCATTAGGTCAGTTTATACAGTTAGAAATAATAATAATAATAATAATAATAATAATAATAATAATAATAATAATAATAAGGACTTTGAATAGCGTCTAATCTTTAGAAGCTCTAAGCGCTTTACAACATCTATAATGATATGACTATTCTACAGAAAAACAAAAGCCCTGAAATTGGAAAATATAAAAGCATGCTGAAAACATATCAGGTACAAAACATTATTAGGTCTCTAAGTCTGTTCCTGCATTCCAAAAACGTGAGTTTTAAGAGCACTCTTAAATGGGACCACTGTGTCGTTGTGTCTAATTTCAATGGGCGATTCGTTCCACATCACTGGGCCCTAGTATGCAAAAGAACGTTGTCCATATGACTTCGTTTTCATAGTGGGAACAATGAGTATACGATTATCAGAAGAGGAGCGTAAGTATCTTGCTAGTGTATACACATGGGTAACAACGTATAGGAATGTTGGTCTGGAGTCTGTCAGTGATACGTAGCACAGAGAACAAATTTTGTGTTTAATTCTGTATGGAATGGATAGAGAGTGTATGGTACAGAGCAACGGGGAGGTGTGCGCTGATCGAGGTACTCTAAAGATGATCCGAGCAATGCGTTTTGAACGTTTTGAAGATTCCGGAGTAGATATTGTGACGAACCAGACAGAATTGAGTTACAATAGTCCAGTCTTGAAATTACTAATGAACATACAAGTTTTTAGTGGTATCAACTTAAAGATATTTGCGAATGGAACCGATGCGTCTCAGCTCTCATGATATGCAGCCTTGCATATGTTCATGACATGTTGGTGCAATGAGTGAATCATGTCTAGAGTAACATCTAAGTTTCGTACTGACTGTGTGAATTTAATGTTGGTGTTGCTGATATTTATTGTCTGAGGTAAAGGATGTGAATGAGAAAGTCTTGTGTTGTGATCAGAATGGCCTCAGTTTTATTATCATTCATCTGCAGCTTGTTACATGTCATTCATGATTTCACATCAGAAATGCACTTCTCTACTCCATGGATGGTAGCATCAACCTCAGTTGGGTGGCTAGACTTGTATATTTGGGTGTCATCAGCGTACAATTGTTGAGACACTGGGTGATGATCTCTGACATTTGAGTGCGGCTGAGTGTATAGAATGAACAGAACAGGCCCAAAAACAGACCGCTGTGGAACACCACAACATAGATGAACTGGGCTGGAGTTTATTCCATTTACATATACAATTTGTGTCCTGTTGACTAAGAAGAACTTCAACCTCTGTATGGGTTTATTCCGAATGCCAAATACATGCTGGATACGGTGAAGTAATATATCTTGGTCTATTGTGTCACATGCTGCAGACAATTCAAGGAGGGTGAGGACTGTAATTTGTCCACTATCCAAAGCAGAAAGACTATCATTAAATACTTTCAGAAGAGTAGTTTCAGTACTGTGGCAAGGGCGATGTGCAGACTGTACATTTCTAACAAGACTATATAAATTCAAATGAGATACAAGTTGGGTGAAAACAACTTTTTCTAAGATTTGTGATATGAACGGGAGATTAGAAACTGGGCGGTAGTTCTTTAAATTGCTATGGTCAAGTGATGGTTTCTTCCGCAGAGGCTTTACGATGGCAGTTTTGAAACATTAATGGAATTCCCCCGATGAGAGAGAGAGAGAGAGAGAGAGAGAGAGAGAGAGAGAGAGAGAGAGAGAGAGAGAGAGAGAGAGAGAGATTAATAACATCAGTTAGTGAAGCCAATATTAGGTCTACGCACTCACGTAGCTGCTGGAATTGGATCAAGTTCACATGACTTTAGTACACTCTTCATCACGAGTGTCCGTACTAAATCCATATAGACACGTTCAAAATGCTCATAAAGTTTGTCGCTTAAATTTTGTATCATAACTGTATGGTGACGAGTCAATTGAAATTGTTCTGTCAAGCGAATCTCTAATGGTTTATACATTGTCACGGAAGAAATTTGCAAATAGGTCCGGAAGGTCTACTGGAGCGAAGATAGTTGGAAGTGGTGTACATTTGTTCCTTGACATTAGTTTGTTAGTTATCTCGAAGAGCTCGTTGCAGCTGCAACTCTCCGTGAGCTTTGTACTGTATTGTGATAATTTGGCTAAATGGACTATGTTTGTGATGTTCTTCTTAGCGGCTTCATAGTTTTGTTTATTAATAGTGAGCCTGGTGGAAAGCCAAAACCTCTCTGCTTTACAGCGATGTCTTTCAGGAGTGCGAAGCTGGTCCCTAACACTGCTATACCACGGAGAACACTTATTATTAATACTCTGCATTTAGTGGCTGGGGCATGTTTTTCAAGCAATGAACGCATGCATTTATAGAGTTGTTCTGCTGTATGATGTAAGTAAGTTCTTAGGTTTTCTTGGATGTCATGCTTTAATTTAGTATCATACGGAGGTTTCTCTTAGTAGCAAATAAAGGTGGAGGATTAGGGACTGATACGTCCAGATGGCATATAATGCAAAGGTGATCTGATTGCAAGCTCGTGGGGTACAAGGGTGGATTGCAGAATATTATCATCAGGTCTATGAAGAAACCAGTCTAAAATGTGACCAAGTTTATGGATGGGTTGGTTAACTGACTATTTAAGCTTGAAAACATGAACGGAATCTATGAGTTTTTACGTGTATGGGTTTTCCAGGACAGTCAAAGTGAAAGTTTAAATCTCCAAGAATAATTAGGTTGCCAACTATTGAATTTCCATACTCCAGAAAATTCGGAAACTGCTCCAAGAAGAGAGATTCTGTCAACTTATTTTTTTTTTCTTCTTTCTACTATGAAGAGGGCGGTAGAGACAGTGGACTGACCTTTGTTCAAGTGTGAGTGTTGTTTGGACTAGTTCAAACGATGTGTGGCAGAAATTGAATGTTGTGTTGTACTTAAGGCATTTGATCATGGACCTGTTTGTGATGACAGCAATTCCACCTGCGCGAGAGTTGCGGGGAAACGACTTGATGGAGTAGGTGGTAGGTGTTAAATCCGCGCACTTGGGCTCATCGCCTGATGTTTTTAGCCATGTTTCTGTCAGGAAGAAGACGTCGATATTATGGTCGTTGATAAAATTAACTATCTCTGTGTGCCTTTCCGGTGATCCTACTGATTGGGTGTTGAATAATGCAATACGCAGTGGTATCTCTGGGACAGTTGACACAACGGTTGACAATTTAAGATGACTATGCACCAGGTTATTAAAATTAACGGCCGAAGTTTTAAATTGTTTTCTTGTTAAGGGCGAAACGGAGATAACTTGAATTCTTCTTTCTGTTCTACTCCGGCCAGCTTTGAAACAATATTTCTTTTTTCGCTTCAGTTTACATTTAAGTAATGATGAATGTAATCCCAGTTTGTTTAGTCTTGAGCACAATGTAGTATGAAGAGCCAAGGTGTGTTCATTTAATGCAATTAATGAGGGTCCATCATAGTGTAACTGGCGATCACGTGCTGGCGGTTTGTTCAAAAACAAAGGACGTCTTAATAGTGGAACAACACAGCTGAGAAAAGTTATAATTGTTCTCGTTTCCAAAAGAAGGAAATGAAGAAACACATACGAACTGAACAGTCAATGCATGATGAAACACAATATTGTAGAAGATAGACAACAAACACATATGGCAGTGATCGTAATGGAGGGCGCTTTAGACCAATCTGCCCCCCCCCCTCCCCTCCAGAAAAAAAATCAGGTAACCCACCGAGAAGAGTACGAGTTGAGACATGTAGCTTGCTATATGCAAAGTTTTTTTCACTCAGAAATGAGCTTACCTACCGATACCTGCTAGCAACACGTAGAACTTAAAATTTAGGCTAAATACATGCTTGATTTACATTGAATGTCACAGTACATATTTACTCAAAAGTATTGGTTTTATATAAATTTTTGTAATGGCAAGTAATTGGATGAACACGGTGCAACAATTTTGGGGAAAACAAAATTATGCCAAACTAATGTCGAGGTACTGAAAAGCATCGATAAATTTCGACATACGTGCTACAACAAAATTTATCCGAGTTTCCGGTACTGGAAAACCTGTGGTTTCCTATAGTCTTATCCTTCATCTTGTCTTACAAGTGCCTAATTTCCTCATCAAATAAATTCTCCAAAAAACACATATGAATACATTCCTACATGTTATTAGTTATTTAGTTTTAAATCAAACATGGCAGGCTATACAGATTTGTTGTCTGTGTCAAACACTTAAGTCCTATAAGATAAAAACTGAGTAAGCACCTACTCGAATGAATCAGAAAGCGGTGTTTGATTGGTTCATTTGCAGGGATGATGTAATGTTGAAATTATCAATCCTCACTCTTTCATTTTGGGGAACATCTAAAAAAAAAAAAACTCACGCTAGAATTTTAATTGTACGAGAGTAACTATGTATTTTCTTGCATTACCTCCCTTTGGTAAGTCTTCGATAAAGAAAATACTTACTATCAACTTCCGTGGCGCTCTTGGCAGGCACGATATTCTCATGAAGAAGTGTTAAAAACACTTTTAGAATGCTTAGTTCATTAACAAGCAAATTAAAATCATTTTTATTTCAGACTAATGATCAGAGTGAAATTGTTGTTCAGGATAAAAAACGAAAGAGAATCTTAGAAAGCAGGTATTGTTGGCAGAGAGTAATATCAGAAAATGGCGATCGTATTCAACTTCATGACAATCGAAGTTACTCTTAAATGTGATTTCATATTGAACGTTTGAACTGACACGTTTTGTGAACGCATCTATTATTTAAAGGATTTATTAACTTGTATTTCAGTATAAAGCTAGATTTATGTTGTAGGTGATGCGAATATTTCAGATGCTGCTTTGTTACCTAGGCTAGTCGCATACTGTAAGACGATCCCTACAAAGCGATGACCGTGGTACGGCGATGGGATGTAATATTTACAGGGCAAAGAGTGTTGATTATCATGTTACCCGGTCGTATGATCGGGAACTAGATGCCAAATTTGCATATTGTGTACACTTTGCATAGTACTAGTATTAGTACATAGTACTTTGAAAATGAGGGAATAGAATCGAGGATGGGATAATAACATTGAGGCCGGCTACCCCATGTCGACACCAAATAGGGAATGCATTCAAACCCATTTACCACATTTTTGATATTTGAACATTTTGGGGTGTAGGGTCAGAGTGCATCCCCTGTTGAAAAGTTGGAATTTGCCAACACTATTTGGTGTCGACATGGGGTAGCAGTTTACTAGCTGGTCTAGCAAACTTGAAGGACCTTTCATCAAGATATACCAGCATTAAATTGATAGGAATATGATTTATTTTCTCAGAAATTGTGATCCTAGCATTTGTTATGTCTTCAATCCGCTGACAGGTGAGATGAAATTACATTGATGCTGAAATTTGACCTGGATATGCAGGGCTTGAATTTAACACAAATTTCTTTGTAGCCAGAAGGACTAGTGTACTGAGAAATTTACTAGTCCTGCCAAACATTTACTGGTCCAGTCCACAAAACAATGTCACACACTTGTATTGAGATTAAAAACAATTTTGTTTCATAAATAGCATTATCATATGAAATGCAGAGGTACAGAAGTATGAATCCTACTTCAAATCATCAATCAGTCAATTAACATTTCTTGTTTCTCAAGATAATCTGGATTCAATTCCAGAAAAGGATCCCAGTGTCCTTCCTTGTTCTCCACCTGTCCATGTCTTCTGAAATGTCTGATTACGTTTTTCACTATCATAAGAATTATTCCTCTCTTTTATGTCATTTTCATTCAACCTTTGCTTTTATCTGGAGGCTAAACACATTTAAGATGACACATTTTGCCTGTCTAATAAGGTGGGAATTGTGCCTCGTTTCGAAATAAGAGATGTAACAGTAAAGCCGACGTGAATTATTTCAAGTAAGCAAAGGAATGGCACAGTGTCCTTTATATAAGAAAGTCAGAGCAAGAAACATGTTTCAAAACATGTGCCCGCCCCACTTAAATGGCCTGTCCCAAATATAGTCTTTGACTTGAGCGGATGTTCTGCAGGATCAAAGCAGTGACTATTGTGAACACTGTTATAAAATATTAACATCAAATGATGAGTGTTAATTTCATCTTGGAAAATGTGTGTTACCATCAAACCTTCTGACTCAGCATGTTGTATTTAACTGCTCCAATTATGGTCTCATCATTAATAGCGTAGCGTAAGTTTAGTAAGTGTTCCTAATTAATGGGACCTGAATGTATTGTTGAAATTAATAATAAGCAGGAAAAATTTTCAAATCTTACATGCCCATGCTGAGAGATTTTAATTCCCAACAAAATATACGGCCTTCTGCTTGGAGATCTCCACGTGTATTCAATTATTTGTTCCATCATGTGTGGGACAAATATAAAAACAATTTGTATTGTCATAGAAAAAGTAGTTGTATGGAAATGATGTGATCATGATAAAGTGATCAAATTTTTATAAATATTTCGATGCAAACGTAAATTATGCAGTTTCCCGTTTGTGACTGTTGGCGCGTTTGGCTAGCAAGCGAAAAAAAAAGAATGGAAACAACCAAGCATGCAAACAAATTTCTTTGAATAGTTGATGCCATGTTCTTTTGTGTTGTAGTTTTGTAGTTTCTTACTATTGTTGCATGAATAAAGTGTGATACCAAGTGATTTTTCATTTAATTTGCAGTCAGATTAATTAGGATATAAATTACCAAACTTCCGTTGTTAATGACGGGACCATGATTGGCGCTGTTAAGCGAAATGCACAAAATCAGATGGCTTCTTGTAATAAAAACAGATTTCTGAGGCAGAAATGGACTTCATCTTCACATGCTAATATTTTTTGACTGTGTTTACAGCGGTCACTGTGTTGATTCTACAAAATATATGCTGAAGTCACGTCTTTATTAGGCAGTGAGTAAACAAACGCTGACTGTTGATAAACAAAACTTACTAGCCCATCGGACTAATAACATTATTATAGTTACTAGTCCGACAGGAAATCTGCTAGCCTCGAGCTAGCGGACTACCGCTAATTTCGAGCCCTGATATAGCCGTTTGCATTTTAGTCATGTGGCTATACAACTCTTGTACCTTAGATGTCAGTGACATCAGAGGTCATAGTCAGTCATGTGATATCAACAATGCACCATTTATAGTATTACTGTAGGAAAACAAATCGAACATTTAAACGAAAATCAAGTAAATTTGATAGAAAACTGAAAAAGATAATATCTCAGAATATTTATTTTGAAAACGACAACCGAAAATCAGTAAATGTTGACGCAATATGAAGGAAACTAGATTCACTATGCAGAGAGCACATGTCAATATGGTAGTCACATGTTACCAACCAAAACATCGCTGACATGTGCTTGGTACTTCTTGAAAATGATTTTCTCCACCCTGCTGCGATACTGACAGCTTCTGGTCCTGCTGTGATACTGACAGCTTCTGGTCATTGTTCACAGAATAAATATGTTGAATTAAGTGTGCATTATAAATATGTTGAATTAATTGTGCATTATATTTATTTATAAACATTAACTCATTCAGCCCCAACACATTTATCAATAACACTGCTACTGTGCCCTAGCAACACTAAGCTGTGTCTAGCTGCTTGTGCCCCAGACTGTTTTACCAGTTTGGAAAATTTTGTAAACATCATGTACATGCCTTCACACTTACTTTAATTTCTCTTCTTGTATCCAATAGTAATCCATGAAAGTTTCAGCAATTAATCCAAACGAATTTGTGTACACAGTGATGTATTTTTCACACTTTATGTGTACAATATTTACAAAATTATGTGCAACATTGTTAGGAATGTCACATAATCAGTACTTAATTCCATTAAAATAAACCAGAAAAATTTAATATATATGATATGGTTTGAAAGAATTTGAATATAAATTTACTTGTCAATGTTCATATCCAGTTTTTGGTTCAGATTGAACTTTGTTCAATGAACACATTTTGCAGGTTGGAGACCCCATAGGGGTATGACCTCCAAACTCCCCATACAATTATTTCAGCTTTATTTATGGAAGACCAAAATCATGTCCGAATACTGTTATGCTAAGTGTTCCTCAGAATGAAACATTCATGATTCATTGCTCAAAGATTGTTACGACTGTTGTAGAGAAGGTAATATTGTGTCCAGTATCTATGATGTTTGGATACTCCTTTGTTAGTCACCAGTCATTTCTTATTTTTTATGCGGGGTTTTCTTTGCATTTAGTGTTTTGAATAGCAAACAAGGCAAACATTGCATGACAAGAGTATTTCTTCATGTATGTCTAAAGCAGTATACCTCAATTTAAAAAAAATTCCACTACTATGTCACACTATCTTTATCGTGCGAGTGAAAAAGGTACAAATTTTGAATTAAAGAATTAAACTTTTTTCATAATTCACATATTTTAAAGAAAATATTCAATTCATAGATAGCAAAGTATAAATATGTGATAATAGATTAGCCTATAAAATAAGAACAAAACTAGGTCAAACTTGTATGTGACAAGGCTATGTTGTGTAATTCGAGAAGCACTGCAAGGTTAAAATACATCAGTCATTCTTGTGAAAACATTTTAAAAAATCAAACTATTTAGCCAATACATTTTATTACATTTAAATTTACAATCCTATCTATGGACTGTTGAACAAAGCTAGAGAGTGATTGGTCATATTAAGAAAGTTCCTAATGTGGCACTAGATTACATCATTGTAATTACAAATTGGTTTAAACTGGTAATGCTGAAATTGCTGGAATAGTTTTTTGGGATGGGATTTGGAAAATCAAAATAAAAGGCACTGGTACAATTTTACATCATTAAACATTTCAGTGAGTTTCCAGATGGAGACGTAGCATCCAGCTCCAAGAGATCTAGGATTGCTGCAGCAGAAGTTTTGCAAGAGTCACAGCCACAAGAAAGAAGTAATAGTAAGTGATCCTAGTTGCAAGTGTGATTTCTTTTTAACCAAATGCCAATTATTTCAAAATTAAGTAACATTGGTAATTTTAATAATTCTCTAATATTTTGAGGTTGTATAGATGGGTGGGGCAGGCAGATGTAGATATGTAGCATCGCCCGCATCGAAAGGAATGAATGTCTGAAGAAAGTGTCAAAAAAAATTCCAGACCTGTGATTTTTTATGGCATTTGGCTATCTGATCCTTTTGGGCAGAAATTTACCTGTATGTATTTGTTAACATTTGTATAGCAGTTTTATTACCAATACACTATTTTAATTTTATTATCACCTTATGAAAAGGGGATCTGAGTGGGAAAGTGGTCTAAAGTGCTCACCTTTACAGAATACTGACATTTCACCTCTGTCCGTGTGGTATAGTTTAAATTAGTAGTTCATCTCAGGAACTCTCTACCCCCACCCCCACCTCATGAGGTTCTGCTCCATTAAATACAATGGTCCCATGTATAACCAATCAAAAGTGGCATTCAAAAATGGCATTCAACCCATAAGAACAGCAATGATTCCATATGAGAATTGGGTAAAGATGGTTACAAGTAACATACAGTGGGAACCCGTTATAACCCGCCCCGCTATAACCCGAATTCGGATATAACCCGGTCGTGGCATGGCTCCCGAAATTTCGGGTAATTTATTACAGCTAATTTTCTCAAAGACCAAAAAAAATAAAAAAAATTTAAGTATAAAAAAAAAAAGGCAAGAGTTTAATTATCATTCTCATATTCGTCTAAACAGTGTGAAAAGGAACCTGTAGAAAATGTATTATCAAATTTTCTTCTAGTTTTGTGCAAAAATAAACGTCGTTAATACGAACCAATTGCTGGGCCTACTGAGAACTTTGATCTTTGTTTATTGTTGAAAAATTACAGCTCATAAGTGTCAATATTATAATTACTGATTCCTGAGTAATGAAGCCATCGTGTCTGCTTTGTGTTTGTCTTTAATGCATTCTGAATACAATGGTTGCTCTAATAATCTCCGATATATGTTCTCTTAATTTCATACACAACTAAACAATAGCCAATGCGGGGGTTGATAAAAGATTCTCACCAGAATGTATAAATCAATCAATGTAAGTACATTGTTTATCATCAAAGTGAACTGCCGAGCTAAACAGTGACATAAATCAGCCAGTTCTGCCTGCTGTATTATAGTACATCAAAAGAACATGACGCAATAGCTGGGTGGCAAGTTCAAAGGACTTTGACTAGCAGCTTGGGTGGTAAAAAGTGCTGAAATTTACAATGACTGAATTCAGAGATGGAAAGGTCCTGAGATGTACATGTAGTTATTATAAGAATACACTTTAGCTTCCATTATTTAATCTACGGACATGTACTATTTCATCATTCGTTACGTACACCCATTACGTAATTTTTGCTATTTTCTTTTCATTGAATTCAGTCACATAATGATCTGTGACAAAATTATTGAATATTTTACATCCTTGTGTGGATATTTTCGATGGAAATATATGTATTATGGATTCAGTGTATGTTACAAAATTCGCTGGTGAGTACACGGTGTTGATATTTTTTTCATGCAATAGATTATACAGGTATATACAAATTAGACACGTGTATGTACCAATGCATGGTTCTCTGAATAAAGTAATATATTAAATCTGCAATTTCTGTTACCACAGTAAATGTTTTTCTCATTTAATATATATTGATTAAAAATGGTAATTGTGCCATGCATTTTCGCACCCGTCTTTATGTACCCCCACCCCCAGCCCCCACCCTGCAATTAAATCCAAAAATGTGTTGGTATTGTACATGGTTGCTTATAACACGGTTCGGTTCATAGCCCGGTCGGATTCTATGGCTCCCAACTACCGTGTTATAGCGGGGTCCCACTGTATATTGTGTTGTTTTGACTGATTCATGAAACAAAATTTAATTTTGGGCAAACATTTACCAACAGTTGGGAGAGGACCCAAGTGGTCTAAAGCGCTCTCTGTTAAGGATCACTGCCATCTCACCTCTATCTGCGTGGGTTTGAGTCTCAGATTCGTCCCATGTGCATTTGTGAGAAAGATTGCCAGTAGCTTCTTGTGTGTCGGTGGTTCTTTCATGGGATTTTACCAGGTTCTTCCTCCACCATTAATACTGGCCGCCATGTATACCCTATCTTGTGCAGAAAAATGACATTAAACTCTACAACAACAACAATAATGTACGGTTGGGGAAGCAATAAGGCTCAGTTTATTGTTGAATAGTGGTCCTAAATCATGTAATCTATTTTGTTGCTTTGAAATACTTGATCTGTATTATGTAAATTATTCAAATTGTTGCCATTTTTGGGGTACATGTAAACATTGTTATTAAAGACATAAATATAAATATTTATAGATTACCTGATATTAATTTTGCATGTCCATTTAATACTGTTTGTGGTTTGAAAGTTAGGTAAATATCTTGAAAGTATTTTATCAATGAAATTTTCACAAGAGTCTGCTTATAATGTCTTTTTGGAGCCGCAAGAAACAGTAGCCACCTTAAAATTTTACTAAAAGATATCTTAGTGTCCACATGGTCCTGAATGAAAAATATCAGAAGTTCAAACAGGCCACCACAACAGATAGCCTGAAAATCTTTTTAAACAGAATGTCATCTCATCATTGGGTTTCTACCAGAAGAATTATTGTGGAGCCTCTTTAATTCTAAATGATATCTTCTAGGAAATGGTACCACTCTTATGTCTACACCACATAATTTATATTTAAAAAATCGTGATTGATTCAAATTTTTTTAAATTTATGAATATCATTGTTGGTTTCAACATAGCATTTAAAAGGAAAAATAGTCTCATCTTTTAATTGTGATGAAATTAGATACCTGGGGAGTGATGCTACAATGATAGGGGCATTTATGTTTTCCCTAAAGCACTAGTTGAAACAATTAGATCTGTTAATTATAACAGAACTGTCTGGCTGAGGGCAGTGACCTTAAGGTGTGAGAAACCTTGCCTGCTTTCATGTGTGGAGTATCAGGTTTTGAAACTAGACTGAATTATGGGCTGGGAAAGTGGTTTTAACAAGATTCACAGACTTGAGAGAGGAGCGGTTTTGTAGCTTTCAGTGTGAATGGATCATCCATTATTTGGTCTCTTTCAATCTCCTAATCTGCGGGATGAAAATTACCTGAATAAAATTGTGTTGATAATCAGCTTTCTATATTCCATACTGCTGCAAGTTAAATTTTATCAACTTCTTACAGCAATCCTACCTATTAATGTTGTGAAGAAGATGTCCGACTGGGTACATGGAAAGGTTCCATCATCAAGTTTTTACTTCTGGAGAAAAGAGAATCCGTCTAAACCTAATCCTGAAAGAGAGCAGTCCAAACAGGTCAAATCAACAAGAACAGAACAGAAGTCTGGAAATGATTTGAACACAGATGTAGTGAGAACACAACAGACCTCTACACAGAATGGACAGGCAGGGACAGTGACTTCCAATCAGGTAATACTATATTTATACATGATTTTCTCCATTTCAAAGTGGAAGTTTGCTTTTCTCCTGACTTGAATCTGATTTCTCTTGATATAGTCCGCTTTTTACATCATTTCCGATCTGGTTTTTTTTTTAACGATCTGTCTGGTCCCATTCTGCAATGACCCTCATAAATTATTCATTTTTTTTCATTAACACGTGTCTCTTGTAAAGAGTATTCTGATTTGTCAAAGGTTTAAATTCATCTAATGAGTCTTTGTGTAATGGAAACTGATGGCAATGTAAAGAAGTAGCTTCCTTGCAAAATATAGCATTCCGAGTTGTTGAGACCATGACATGAAAAGTTTAGATAAAGGTTTTAAAAAATATATGGAAATGGGAATGACTGGAGCAAAAAGTTGACGGAAATCTAGTTTTTATATGTAGCACTTTTAGCTTTACACACACACACACACACATCGACTAGAATTCATCTGAAAAATTTTATCTCCAAATATTAAATATCTTTCAACGCGGCATGTAATAGACGTCATGTGATGCTTCTCTCACGTCTTCATATTTGGAGGATTCGTTTGTTTTTTTTTGTTTCGTTTATTTTTGCTCTCATATAAGCATCAACTAAATAAATTATGTTTTCTAGCTCCAAATACCTTTAGACTGATTCCGCACTAAATAAAAATTGGAACAAAGAATATGTGCATAAATATTAAAATTGAGTGTAACAGTATAGTTGCTATAAATAGAACTTGATACTATAAGAGAAGTCTACTAACAAGAGTACTCTTATAGTTATGCATTAGCCGTCTTTCTAAAGTACAGTATGTGGGATTAATGGAATGTTTATAAAAATGAGAAACAAATAAATTGGGTTTTATTTTTTTGGTTGTTGGATATACTGAAAAAGCGTAATCCATATACGTTTATGTGTAAGGCGTAATTTAGTGAAAAAGCGTAATGATTATGTAAATCAATATGGCTCAAAGCAAGTGTCAGTTTTCATCACTATAATGCTTCACATAGCAAATATCAGTATGCCAAGAGTTCTGAAAATAAATTGGGATGGGAGCTTTATTGAATTCTAATTGCTTCCAAAATCAGCTTAAAAAATAAATTGCACTTAAACACTATTCCAACAACTCGAATGATCATGCTTTGCACTCTATATATGCAATAAAATCTTAACTTTGTCGCAGTTCACAAACATGTCAGAAATATAATTCATATGGTTTCTTATTCAATATGTATTATCTTTTGTTCTTGACACACATCTAGTATCTCCTTGGTTGACCTATAATTGGTTGTACCACTTCCTTATCATACCTATGCAAATCAGCACAAGGGGCTCACTCACTGCAGCATTCAAATACATCTCACTAGCTATTGTGAGCCAGTTAAGTAATATGTGAAATGGTGTTTTATACCTGACCTCTTTGCCTTTAATTGCCACTATTTAAACTGTCTAAGGGATAGTTTTATATCAGCTTCAATAAAGAGTGTTTACTATTTGTACTTCCTACATTTTTTTTAGATTAATGAAAACTGTGTTGTCTCGAAAAATGATGGTGTTGGGCACTAAAATTGTATTTTTAGCATGACATGCCATTCTTCAATCTCATTAAAATTAGATTTCAGTTTCAGTACAGCTGTCATGGTCTGATTGTGCCGTGTTATGGCAAGTATGTCAACATCTCGAAAATACATTTACACATTTCATCAGCAATATGAATGTTTTCTTTGGCAAATTAAAATTTTGTTCCAAGACCAGTGGGCACCTTACTATACAGGATGGGCGTGATCTAAAATTAGATCGGCTCCAAGTGTCAGGCTGAGATTTTTTAAAGCACTGATATTATATACTTTAATTATAATATTTAGCATTCAATTGGTCATTTTTAAATGGCTTGATGTGACCCACTAGCATGGCCACTAGCTGTTAACCTAAAATCCATGCCTTCTAACGCTCTTTTTTTGCATCTCCACCCATTTGATTTGATTTGATAACTAAAGATGTAATTATAAAGCATTTTCAGTAGTAGACTTTACTGAAATTTACCTAGATCAAAATATTGTCAAATATTGTTTTTTACAGTGTGCAGATATTGTTTTGTAACAAAAATGAAACAAAATACATGACTTTTTATTGCAACAGAATACCTGACTTTTTATTGCAAGTTGTGAATTTCATGACTTTTTATTGCAAGTTGTGAATTTCATGCTAACTTATTTCCAGTTTTGATCATGATTTTCTTCAAATTTCAATATATGGGGGCGAATTTTTTGGGTGTTTACTAGGGAAATAAATTGGATCCACATTTGATTACATTTTGAAGAGATTTTGCATGTTATTTGAGCACACATTATGGAGGGAGAGATGAAACCTACATTTTCCTTCTGTTACGTATTTTTATATTACTCTTTTACTCTTGTATATTCTTTTCTGTGTAATATTTTATTAGAATTTCTTTATGTACATTTATTTACTTTGCATGCAAGGTTCTCAATAGATGTACAGCCATGGGTTTTGATATGCAAATTCTGGATGTGATTCCTTTTCTGTCTGCATTTTTGTAACCTGTCTAATTTGCAGCCCAGAAATTACAAATGTGCTGATTTATATTGCACACATTAATTTACATAAATCTGATTCAGGTGTGCAATAAGTTTAGCTCAACTTGCTTAAAAGGGAGAATGACAGATTCATCTGTGTGGCAGTATTAGCTTACATTGTTTTATAAATAGATGTTCCAGAAAATGAATGACTAATTAGTGATTCCTCCAACTTGTATGCAAATATATTGTCAGTGTGAAGCTAAAAAGCTGCTTGCATATAAGCTTCTAATCAGTGACTTATTATATCTGCAAATATGTTGCACTTGTAAATTTGGTTATTGGATTACATTGTGATTGCACTAAAGATAGCCATGTTGATGGATATTCAGAATTGTATGTCTGTCCAGTTAGCATCAGTCCTGTTATTTGGTACGTTGATACACCTATACAGGACCAGTTTCCCAGTAGCAGGCAAGATTATTATCTACTTCATTTATCATTTTCATTTACTATTCCAAATTTGTTAGATAACTTTTCAAATATTTTCACCTCAGGTGCAGTTGGCATGTAGACCCACCTATCGAAGGCAGGATAATTCACAAGAGAAAAGTACAGGTACTAGGACAGGTATGAATTGCTTATGGAAGCCTGGATAGGGCAGTGGTGATGTGCTTGCTCTGCAGCACAGTGTCAGAGTTTGAATCCAGGTTCTAACATGTGCAAAGCTGTGTGATTGCCCATAGATGTTCACAACAATGTCCTCGAGTTCACATTACAGTCCCAGTACTTGTGTGTGTGTGTGTATGTATGTATGTATATATATATATATATATATGTATATATATATATATATATATATATATATATATATATATATATATATATATATATATATATATATATATATATATATATATATATATATGCAGTTGCACTGATTTGTATATGTCCACTGTATGTGCAGCATTGTCTTGCACAAGGAGTAAGGATGAACGATGTCAGTTTAGGGACATATTTGGTTATGTCTGACTGTCTGTTGCCAGTTAATTCTGCAACTTAACTTCATCCTCTACAGTTATGTGCTTTATGAAAGAAGAATCCTCTTCAGTTTTGAGTCATACATCCAAAGGTACAAAGAATTAATTGCCCTGTTCCCTCACTGTATTTTGATCTACTGGCTTGCTTAACAATGTTCAGCTCCATTGACCTAAAATTGGCCCCAATAATAAATTACATTTTTTAATGCTGTTCTGATAATTGAAATAAACTTGCATTGTGTTTTATACATGGAATAAAATCCAGCTTGAAATAAACGTCACTGTTCACAAGCTTGTGAAAAAAAAATAATATATGTAACTAAAATATTCTCATTCAGACCAATGACTTTTTTTCTCCTGTCATTTCATTGATTTACCGCTATTAGGTTGTTCTTTATTCTGACCATACCTATGCAGATTATCACAGTGGGCTCATCCACTAGTCTTCCAGCACTTTTAGCAATTGTCAGCCAGTTAAGTAATGTGTGAAATGGCTTTCTTTTGTACCAGATCTCTTTGCCTTTTAATTCCTGCTGTTTATACTGCACAAAGGATAGTTTTACATCAGCTCCTGTCATGACTGTTTACCATTTATACATGCTAGATGTAATGGACAAACATGTATACATAACTTATTTTTCTATTTTCGAAGATCACTTTAAATTGTTTCGTCTAAGGGAAGTGTGAAGGGAGTATGGGAGTACAAAATCACGTTTTTAGCATGACATGCCATGTTACAGTTTGATATAAAAATTAGATCTTCACTTCAGATAGAATATTGGTGGTCTGATTTTAATGAGATTGTGCATTGTTATGTCAGATATTTGAACATATTCTTCTGCCAAATTTGATTATTTTTCGTCAAGCCCAATGTCATTGGTACATCTCTTACAATACAGAATGGACCCAATCTAAAATTAGAGGGGCCCCAGTTGTTGGGATATCAGATTTTTTTAGCACTGCTGTGGCAAAGTTTTCAATTTTTATTCAGTGTTGGTTTTAACTACAGATTTGACACGTTATTGGCTATGTCATGCTGAGTAAATGAGAGCTAAATTGTCTTTCTTAAGGACACAGTGGCAGCTGACCCTGGCCTGAGTGGGTACCAAACTGTTGACCTTTGGTCAATGCCATATGAACTGATTTGTCATGCTTCCTGTAGTTAAAAAAAGGAAAGTGTTTGCAACATAATAACTTTAGTTGTCCAACATCTATTGTTATCAGATTTTATAATAATTTTTGTTGCCAAGAACAATGAATTGAAATACCCAACTCAAAATTATCCATGTATGATGATGATGATCACTCCACCAAGAGATTGACAAAGCTATTATTGTTTAATAAATTGGCATCAGTACTGTTCTCTGGTAATAAAATATTAGTTTGAATTATTTTTCCCATTTGAAAATAGAACCATCTGGTATGATTTCCACACAGTAGGTCTGATGAGTAAGGATAGGGAAGAACCAAGAAAAAGCATAAGGTATAAAAACATAAGCAATACTGAAAATTAAGTTTAATTCTTATTCAAATCATCCTTCATTCATTTGTAACTGTTTTTGAAAAATTGAAAACCTCCTATTTGCTCATATAATTTATTATCAAATATATTTAATCCAAAAGAACAACAAGCCTGTAAAATCTTTGAATTGTTTCTTACAGTATATACCCTAATTACAGCAAATTATTGTTAGGCTCACATTTCTTTGATTTTCGGACAAAGCCACTGAATTAACAGTGTATCAATCAAGTCTCATGATACGTATGAATGCTGATCTGGTAAATAATTCCAATTGCAAAATGAAACAAATCCAGCTTTCTCAAGACTACTGATAATTTGATAATTTAGTCTGATCTTTAACAACTCATTGTCTGTTGGTGTGAATTTGCTTTGTGATTGAAGTTGCAAGGTATAATGTCACTAGTCTCCTTTTCTGTCATGGCCTATTTAGCATACCAGTTGTGAAAAGATTGATTTTAATTATTCTTTGTGCTCTTAATTTATTCTTAAGTCTAGTTGTTAAAACGTCTTAATTTACTCTTAAGTCTAGTGGTTAAAATGTCTTAATTTATTGTTTAATCCAGTGGTTAAAAAACTTCTTAATTTATTGTTTAGTCTAGTGGTTAAAACATCATAATTTATTGTTTAGTCTAGTGGTTAAAGCATGTTAATTATTCTTAAGTCTAGTGGTTAAAATTTGTTAATACATGAAGCAGTCACTTGAAAGTGTCTTTTATTTAGGTAGTCTGTACAAGGGTTTTATTTAGGTAGTCTTGACAAGTGTTTTATTTAGGTAGTCTTGACAAGTGTTTTATTTAGGTAGTCTTGATAAGGGTTTTATTTAGGTAGTCTTGACAAGGGTTTTATTTAGGTAGTCTTGATAAGGGTTTTATTTAGGTAGTCTTGACAAGTGTTTTATTTAGGTAGTCTTGACAAGGGTTTTATTTGTGTTCATAGAGGTGGTAGTATTGTATTAAACATCCAAGTGACCATTATCTGTCAGAATAGCTCTATTCTTTTTATATTCTTAATTTTTAGTATTTCTAGAGGTTAAAGCATAAATACCTACTAGTATGCAAGCTTTGAGAGGTAAAACCACCAATCTACGTACCCCCAATTTTGATTTAATTTTAAATTTTTTGGTTCAAACTTAAGAAAATTTAGCCTCATGAAAATATGATCCTACAACTGAATTAGGTGAAGGGAAAAAACTCATCACAATCCCTCCCCTTCTCTCCCGTCTCGACTGCAAATTGACTTATGTTGTTTACTTTGTATTACCTTTCAATGATGACATCCTGTACCTCTCACATAATCCAACTATTAAAGAGGTAACAACACATTTGTTAGACTCAGGTGAATTTGTTCTGTGCTATCCTTAGCCCTAGACAGGTTCCTGCCGTCACTGGATAAACATGGCTTATCATACGAGGAGATGTCAGACCATACATAGAGACAATGGCATGACCTCATATCCATCCTCCATTCTATTTTACATTGTTAATGACAGAATACCCACTCAGCCTTACAAGGAATGTTGGGATGATCTCGACAACGTGGCAGAGAAAATTTAACGCTGGTGCAAAACATAATCACTACTTCCTAGATGGTAGATTTGACTTAACTGTCAATTTTTAGACTGAGACCTGGATCTTGTGAGACGGATATCTGCTTGTGCATGTCCACTCTTAAGCAATATCATTCCTTAGTCCTTCAGTCAGCAATTTTATGGCATATCATTGCAGCTTAGAGTAAAAATTGAGGAATTACTTAAACACACATCACAAGATTTGCCTCTAATCATGCTTTCAGGCTAAATCCATCTCGGCTGCAGTGGAGAGATGATCACAAACAATAGCATAAGCGGTCAAATAGCACTGAAATGCAACAGTTTTAACTGCAACATAATTCCAGAGGCAGTTAAATAAAAGGGAAGTGAATGGTATTTCTCCTTTCCAAGAGATGCTTTCAGGGCACACAAATTACAAATGACACTAAATTTGTATCAGTTTAAACACTTAGAAAGTAGTAATTTTTAAGAATTATGTAAATGAGTTCAAAATCACACGTACAAATACACTCTGGACTACATAACAGTTTTATTAAGTTGTTAAGATCAACTAAATAAATAAATGTCCACAATAATCTTAATACCAAGAATACTTATTTAATCGCATTGAGTGGCAGAATGAAGGAAAGTGATGCCTGAAGTGTCATTTCTCCTTCAAATATGATCCCCGATCAGATTACGTTATGGATATAAGCCAGCTACCTCGCGAATCCAGCCCTACTAAGAGACGAAAAATCATCTTTTCTATCTCATATAGACAAAGGGCAATAATTCTTGCCCCTTACCTCCCCTTGCCACCGCCAGTGTCGCTAGTTTTTAAGCTTCGCTTGTACGGATAACACGTACATTATAACCTCCAACAATCCAAGCCATCTCTTTGTTAAATTGGTCAATCCGAAGTTTCATTTGGATTTATTGTGTTTGGGCAATTATTCTTCTACAGGTTGTATACATTATTTTACAATTTGTTCCAAATTTGAGTGACTTTGTCACCTTTTACAGACTTTATTGAAGACTATGTTACAACACGCTGTTGCGGTACTCATGTTGTCATTTAAGAGTTAACACGACACTAACTAATTTTGCTTACTCCATTAGTAACAGTTGTGGTATTAGCGAATTAATAACATGCTGAATTGCTAATTTGTGCTTTGTTTTTCTCTTCTTGTGTCGTTTCAGTAGAAATGTCAAACCAAATGCATGAAATGCAAATAGTTTAAAGCAAAAGAAGACAACCATGACTCTTGTATTGTTTGTACCAAGTGTACATCATCTATACCATGCAGCGTGTCTAATACTTGGACAGAGCAAATGTGGGCTGATGTTGTCCAGAAGGCAGCAAAAGGGAGGGATAGACGGAATAAGTCGAAGAAAGATAATAATTGATGTCCTCAGTTTACATCCGAAGTCTGCCTCCATTGTGAGTCTTGTGGGGGACGCTGGGTCCCCCCCCCCCCCCCAAAGTTCGTCGTTTGCAACAGTCAGCCACAGACACATCAGCGGCAACGGAAGAAAATAAGGTTGACAAGGTCCAACAGTCCACCTTTGAACAGATGCATCGTTTGGTCCAAGAAATGACGACGCGACTGTTTCCGACTCTTTGGGGGAGTGTTCCACCAATTTTAGGCTGCCCAGTGGACATAAGTTCCCCCGCATGTCCAAGCATGGCTTTCGGGCCTGTAAGTCAGGACACATGGGGTTTTGACCGGATCCATCGGATCCATTTCATTATCCAATCTGGCCATCCAGCCATCCCAGCATGGGGACCTTATTGATACAACGGTCCAACCAGCTATGATTTACTGGGATTTTAGTGACAAATCCATCCGTCAAGCTGTACTGCTGGCAACATACCAGTACTATGATGGAGATTTTAGTGAGAAAGCTGCCCAGCCAGGCCATTGGAGCGGCCGGTGCCGGTGATAGCAGGTCCGTCTCCAACATTCAGGCCGACCACGCGCCCGACAAACCAGCCGGCAGTACCAGCCGTCCATATGTTCACGGCTTATCTAGAAGGGAGAGTTAGTGACATTGTCAAGGATGACAGAATTGCGTCATCTATGCCATCTGGTATGCTCTATCCAAAGATGCAAACTTTACCAGAACACGACTTGGCACACAGCAAGTAATCTGCAAATCAGCAGTACACAGATCCAACCATGGAACAAACTGAGTTTAGCTTCAAGGCCGCAGTGGAGGAAATTTATAGGGTGTTGGCAACTTCAGAATGCTCTCCACCTCCTACCGCCACTTAAGACTACAAAGTTAAGGTGTCTAGAGATCTGGACGAGGAGGGAGAGACTACGTCCTTCCGACTCCTTCCCCAGTTTGCGAAAATTAAGGAGATCAGTGATCGCCTGCCAGGATTAAATAGGTGATCCGGGGAATGCTAAGGCGTTCTTTTCAGAAAGCCATGTACCAGCAACGTTCTCGGGTCACAGGTACAAAACTCACTCCGACGCCTTCAGTACTGATCTCCCAGCCCTGTACAAAAATATGGCAGCAGTTCACATGTCCGCTCCACTGTTTTATATAGTGGACAAAAATGTGTTCCATGCCACGTTAAATCTAGTCTGAAACGTAGTTGCTACGTCTTCAATGTTAGACTTGGCTTCACTAGCCATTATCCAGCTCGCAGAATAATCCGGCAATGACCACGCTTGGGAATCGACGACCCACATTGCTAGAGTTATTAACAGGGCAGCTTACCATTCCATGGCGTTGACTGCTTCCGCCAACTTCGACCTGATACGACATGACGCATGTCTGCGGTCCACGTCGCTCAAGCCCCATCATGCTCTGGCTTTACGGATGACTCTGTTTGGGTCACCTGTACTCTTTGGAGGAAAAATTGAAGAAATTCGGAGGCAGACAGCTTAGGAACTGCCCCTCTAACTCGCCACCCAACCCTCGCAGGCGTTTCGAAACAATCAGCCCCTGCCACAGCGGAGGGATGATAGGCAGACCAGGGACAAGAGATCCTTACAATCAAATATGCACAATGCCGGGAAATGACAGTCTAATCAAGCTAGGAGGCAACCATACAGGGGTGGCAAGTTTCTTCTCCTTCAAGCCTCCTAACTCTAGACGCTGACTTACCCTCCCCACCGCCCATGGACAGCCTACCTGTGGGCGGCAGCCTCCTGCAATTTCAGGACCACTGGACCACTTTATTTCCTCAGAACAATTGGGTGATCCAGGTCATTTCAGAGGGGCTTTCGGATTTTATTTATCCAACCCCCTCCCTTGTCCTCCTCTCCCCTCTTCACAGACGTACCGTCAGATTGGGAGAAGAATGCCTTTCTGCAACAGGGGTTACGGTTGCTCATAGAAAAAAGGGCAGTGGAGATTGTGAAAAAACACAATCGCCGGGATTTTATTCCAGGCTGTTTCTTATCCAAAAGGTGAACGGCAAGTCGCCTCAAGCAATACATTTTACCACTGAAATTCAAGATGGAGACGGCGAGATCAATCCATCTTTCCATCCGACGGGACGAGTATGCCGTCAGTCTAGATATGGCCGACGCATATTTTCATGTCCTTATCCACCCCGCTTCACGGAAATTTCTCCGATTTGCTTACCGCGACTCGGTTTATCAGTTCCAGGTCCTACCCTTTGGCCTCAATATCAGCCCTTGGGCTTTTACCAAGGTTATGGATTGCATCGTCACCTTGTTCTGCTTGACTTCATCTACAATGGCAGCAGTGTACAGTGTACCTGAACGACATCCTCCAGTTCTACTCTGCTCAAAGGTACTTTTAGATCATCTCGGCTTTCTCGTGAACTGGGAAAAGTCTGATCTCCATCCCTCCCAGCGTTTTGTTCATCTGGGTATGGAGTTTCTCACCGATCTGAATCTGGTACAGCTTCCGCGTGTTCGAGTACTCCGAATTGTCAAGTCTGTTTCAAATAAGATGTGAGTTTCAGCGAGAGAGTTCTTACAACTCCTGGGATTATTCACTGTGGCGGTGGACTTGATCCCGCTCGGCCGTCTTTTTATGCACCCCTTACAAATGACGTTACTAGCACAATGGCGCCCTTTTTCAAGTCTCCTCATTCAAGCAATAATGATCACGCCCGAGATACGATCATTCCTGTGTCAGTGGCACAACCCCGGTTGGCTGTTTACAGGGATTTCTCTGGAGATGCCCCAAGCGGAGATAATGGTATGTATCGATTCCAGTACCTACGGTTGGGGTGCCCACCTGTTGCCGGACTTCGCTACCGTCAGCGGCATGTGGGAACCAGGGGAGAGGCCTCTCCACATCAACCTTTTAGAAATGAAGGCTGTCATCAATGCATTTCATTGCTGCAACTCTCAGGCAAAACTGTCCTCATTATGTCAGACAACTCTGTGGTGGTGTCTTACCTCCTCAAACAAGGGGGCACCAAATCACCAGACTTGTGCATTCTGATCTGGCAGTTTCTACGTTGGTGTGAAAATCTCCACATCAACAAACAAATCAGACACATTCCCGGCAGACTCAATGTTTTGGCCGACATTCTATCCAGAAAAGGTCAAGTCATTCACACGGAATGGTCACTCCATCAATCGGTCTTTTTTCGGATTTGCACACTTTGGGGGGCATACAATGATCGATCTTTTTGCGACAAGGTGGAATTGCAAGTTGCCCACCTTCGTCTCTCCGGTTCCAGACCCAGAAGCTTGTGCCGTGGATGCTCTGTCAATCACCTACCCTCCCGCCTTACGAGGGAAAGTGGCGGGTTTTCAGGGACTGGTGCCATATCAATAATATCAGCCCTTTGAGTGTCTCAATCCCTCAACTGGCAGACTTTTTTCTCTGGCTTTTCTAGGAGAAACAGTTGGCCCCAATTACTATCAAAGGCTACCGTTCTATGATATCAGACACATTCCACCATCATGGTAGATGTGATATAGGGCATGACAAAGATCTGTCAGATCTTTTAGCCAATTTTGATTTCAATCACACAAAATCACTCACCCTGTTTCCAAAATGGAATCTGTCCTGGGTTTTAACATGGCTCAATTCAGACAAATTTGAGCCTTTAGCCCACACTTCGTTAAAGCTACTATCATACAAAACATGTTTCTTGATATCCTTAGCTTCAGCATGCAGGGTGAGCGAGTTACATGCCCTGTCCAGTGACCCGAACTATCTTCAGATCAGATGGTTCGGTGGCCCTCTTGATGCAACCAGGCTTTGTAGCCAAAAATAGGTTGCCATTCATTGACAATCAAAGAGTTGTCATTCACTCTCTCTCTTCTATAGATAAGTCGAGAGCAGCAGCCATGCAAGATCCTGTTCGTGCACTCAAGCACTATTTAAAACGCACAGAGGCAATTCAGGACACATGCAAACGCCTCTTTTTTCCTGTGGAAGCTTTGAAACGGGATATCACCCCTCAAGCCCTTGCTTCGTGGCTGAAGTGGGTTATATGCTCAGCGTACTCTGAGGTCTCACAAGATCAGAGTCGCCTCATGAAGATTACCGCTCATGAGATTAGAGCAATTTCCACGAGCCTTGCATTTTAACGCAATGTTTCGATCCAAGATATAATAGAAGCTGTTGGCTGGCATGCAGAGTCAACCTTCAGTTTTTATCTCAGAGATTTGACCTCGCAGATACAAACCTTGAATCTGGTAGGTCCTGTGTCGGCAGCCCAGATGACCACCAGACCCATTTAAACAAGCAGCACAGCCTATCAGCTTCACTGGATGCGCCAGTGAAATTTTTTTTTTATTTTAGGTAAGAAGATTTCAGTAACTATCTTCTTAACCGTATAAAGGGGTCACGTCACATATCACGTGACCCTAGGCTGTGTTGCTGCTGATATTATGAGAATGGGTTATCGTTCACATGGGGAATCCAGCCATCGATCCCTAAAGGATACTCGGGATGGAGGTCAGATGTTCAGCATTCCTTCCTCCTATGACCTATTCTCCTAACATAATGTGATCGGAGAACATATTTGAAGGAGAAAGCAAATTTTTAAATAAATTATGTTTATCTGAGAATACTTACCCGATCACATTACTTAAAAGCCCTCCCAACCACCCCGCCATGCGAGCATCTTCGTATAATATATATCGCTCCGCTTAAAAACTAGTGACACGTGGTGGTGGCAAGGGGAGGTAAGGGGCAAGAGTTATTGCCCTTTGTCTATTTGAGATAGACAGAAAAGATGATTTTTCATATTTTAGTAGGGCTGGATTTCGAGGTAGCTGGCTTATATCCCTAATGTAATGTGATCAGGTAAGTAAAACGTTAGACAAACCACCAATGAAGAAAACATTTTTGTTGGTGAAGTGTCAGAAATCTTGGCTGCTACATACAATTGGTTACAATGCAACGCTAGTACAGGCATCTGTTGTGTAATATTTTACCTGAACATATTGGTGCTAACTGGATTCACCTGTTTTTTTACTGGGTACAAAAGTGTTATTTGATTCCTTTTATCTAAATTTACTGACAGACTTGTGCTGACCACAAGTTAGGAGTAAAGTTTTGTCCTCTTGGTGGCCATGGTTGAGTTAGGAAACTTACCATTGTATCTTAAGACTTACAAAAATGGTACTAACAGCTACCTCACTTGGCACTCAACATTAAGAGGTTAGTGTTAGGACTGGTCGGCCTGGTGTCAGGATAATGTACATGTTTGCGGCATGAAGCCTCAGTGCTAGAGATTACAGTAAACTACATCAATGCAGACATCGTAGCAATATGACTGAAAAATTATTAAAGCTACGTTAAAAATCCTAATCAAACACAAACAAAACCATTGCCATCTCCTATAACTTATTCTCTTCCTGTGATGTGATGTATTTAAAGATGAAAGGAAATTGTTTAGTAAATTTGTATGTATCCAATCACATTACCATTAAACCCTTCCATAGTTTTCTGCAAATAAAAGAATCCTCATTGAAGCATCTCGGCACATAGCACTGGTGATTGGAAGGGTTGTGAAGAGTTCAATCCATTTATCTGTAAGGTAGCTGGATGGGAAGAGCAACATTTTTAATCTTTCCAAATTGCTGTAATTGAGAGATAGCGGAGCTTCTTCCGAACATTAATGTGATCACGCGAGTATTTTAATCAAATGAAGTCAGTAGTACACCAATTTTGATAGGGAAAGACATTGTGTTAAAATAAGATGAAAAATATGTCTATTTGGTCAAGTAGAATTTGAATATTAAAGTGGCTTGTTTTAATGCCACTTGCTCTCATAGTGGCATCATAGTGTAACATTCAGTTCAGTTTACACTGGATCATACCAGTTCCTTGAATTTGACACGGTTTAAATTTAATTATTTTTTTATTTGTCTCTGGGAATTTATGTTATGTTCAACCAAAAGAATGGATTGACAAAAAAACATTAGCAAAGGAATGAGAATAATTGCTATTTCAGTATATGTGTAATCAAATTCTAATGAATGACACATGCATCTGACAGGGTTCCCATGCTACCATGAAATTGGGCAACAGTCAGGAGAAATGATTCGTTTTTTTTTTTTTCTGACACTGAAAAACCTTGAATTTTGCATATACAGTATGTGTTAATATTGCGGAAAACCCAGGGATTTGGGGAAAACCCAGGAATTTTCAACCATCTTGATGACAAACAGTTGTGTAATAACTCAACTAGTTGCGAGTTAAATTTATTGAATTTAGACTAGAACATTCAGAGGTTGCATTACAGATTATTTGGGTGCTTGCTATACACGTTTTTAGTGGATTACAATTGTATAGCGGACTGGTTAATTAAAAAGATAACTAGATATTAGTATCTTTTCTTGCATGAAAAATATGAAAACCAGTCTAGCATCACAGTCAGCAAACAAGGTGGCAGCATATGCTACTGACTTATCAGATGGTGTAGCAAATTGTAACACTTGTTACATGGAGCCCTGACAGCATTAAATTGATAAGAAAATTATTTATTTTCTCCGAAATTGCAAGTATTACACAAAATTGCAAGTATTACAATCATTGTTTTTAATATACTCACAGATGAGATGAAACTATATCATTATTGAAATTTGACCTAACATGTCACCATTTGCATTGCTCGCCACTTGAATACACAGGACCTACATGTTGATTACATCATTGGTCCAGTAGTCATGTGATAACAATATCTCATTTCAAATATGGTAGACAAAATCAAAAATATTAAATGAAAGTTGCATGCTGTTTGTAATTGACAAATTATTGAAGAAAAAAAAACATTCTTTAGATATTTAGTCCAAGAACACCTACCTAGGTAAAATTCATAAAACATAGAGCACAAGTCACCAATGGTGTTGTTGTATCACAGGACAACCCCATTGCCATGTGCTCTCTGCTTGATGAATTTGGCTCTGTCCAGGTTTTTGTGACAGCATGAGGTTTCAGGTTCTCAGAATATGTTGAAAATTATATGTCCCTTTGGGTTTCTAAAAAAGATACTTGACGTTTGAATATTTGTAAAATAACATGGGGGGGGGGGGTGATATCACATGACTGTTGGGCTTTTGATGTAATAGCTTAAAAGATTTGTGTGGTTAGTAATGCAAATTGCAAGTACCCAGTCAGGTTTCATAAGTGCTGTAGTTTTGTCTCATCTGTTGGTGGATTAAGGACATAACAATTTCTGTCAAAAATAATTTTCCTATTGATTTTTATGCAGGTATGAATCAGATTAGCATTAATCAAGTTTGACCCATGTTATGTGTACTCCCCTAGGATATGGTGGCAGCAAATTACATTTTTTCAATAAGCAATTGGCTTTGACCCTACACCCAAACATAAATATCCAAATATGACAAAATTGGTTGAAATATTCTGAAGAAACCCATATTAGAAAATTCCTGGCCTTTCCATAGAGAGTAGCAGGTCAAAGTTTTGTTAAAATGTCAAATCTCTGAGCTGAAAGTCAGTTCTAAACAATGACACTGATGTACAGCATGAAGTATTGGTTTCAAATCTATCTCAAATAGATATCAGTAGAAATAGGAGATTGAGTCCCTGTATCAATACAGGTTATGGTGCAGGTTTGTCACATTACAAGCAGACATGTTTAATTTCCGGAAAATTCTCAGTCATTGTTTATAACTGTATATAATGTCAAAGTTTTTTGAGGTCTAAATTTAAATCAACCCATTTGTTGTTAGTTTTTTTGTTTTTTTTAAAGTGATGGATTTTTAACCAAATCATCTTAAGGAGTTTAGGATGTGTGAAAAATCTGGTTAATTTATCATGTTTCTTTGTAGTTTGTGCTTCTCATGCATCAGCAACGGTATCCAGGGGCACACAGAGTGATACAAATCTCCAACAGAGCTTTCTGCATAGACCCAGGCATGACTTTAGATTCACGGCATCAGAGGTAATTGTGTATCTGAGATAGAACTTTTTCATTATCAATGCAGAAATGTAAATTCATAAGTCTGATTCTTTTAAAAGAACGTCTTGAATAGGTTTCATGTCTAATACTTGAAAAAAGCCACAAAAACAACCTCAATACAAATCATTTTGAAAGAACATTAAAAATCATGTCATGTCTGATTCATTTAAACAAATATCTAAAATGGTCACAAGTCCACTAATTCTTGTAAAAGGACATTAATAATTCATGCAGTGTCAAGTTTATCTCTAATTAAAGAATCACCGTACTAGATCTTTTAGAGAACATCTAAAATATTCTCAAATCAGATTCGGTCTAAGGAATATATACGATATTTTTCTTGTTACCATTCTAAATACAAACAATTATATGGTAATGTGAATGAATGAAGAAATGTTTGATGTTAAAACTAAGAAATGTTTGATGTTAAAATTAAGAAATGTTTGATGTTAAAACTAAGAAATGTTTGATGTTAAAATTAAGAAATGTTTGATGTTAAAACTAAGAAATGTTTGATGTTAAAACTAAGAAATGTTTGATGTTAAAATTAAGAAATGTTTGATGTTAAAACTAAGAAATGTTTGATGTTAAAATTAAGAAATGTTTGATGTTAAAATTAAGAAATGTTTGATGTTAAAATTAAGAAATGTTTGATGTTAAAACTAAGAAATGTTTGATGTTAAAATTAAGAAATGTTTGATGTTAAAATTAAGAAATGTTTGATGTTAAAACTAAGAAATGTTTGATGTTAAAACTAAGAAATGTTTGATGTTAAAACTAAGAAGTGTTTGATGTTAAAATTAAGAAATGTTTGATGTTAAAATTAAGAAATGTTTGATGTTAAAACTAAGAAATGTTTGATGTTAAAATTAAGAAATGTTTGATGTTAAAATTAAGGAATGTTTGATGTTAAAATTAAGAAATGTTTGATGTTAAAATTAAGAAATGTTTGATGTTAAAATTAAGAAATGTTTGATGTTAAAATTAAGAAATGTTTGATGTTAAAATTAAGAAATGTTTGATGTTAAAACTAAGAAATGTTTGATGTTAAAACTAAGAAATGTTTGATGTTAAAATTAAGAAATGTTTGATGTTAAAATTAAGAAATGTTTGATGTTAAAATTAAGAAATGTTTGATGTTAAAATTAAGAAATGTTTGATGTTAAAATTAAGAAATGTTTGATGTTAAAATTAAGAAGTGTTTGATGTTAAAATTAAGAAATGTTTGATGTTAAAACTAAGAAGTGTTTGATGTTAAAATTAAGAAATGTTTGATGTTAAAGTTAAGAAGTGTTTGATGTTAAAATTAAGAAATGTTTGATGTTAAAATTAAGAAGTGTTTGATGTTAAAATTAAGAAATGTTTGATGTTAAAATTTTGAAGTGTTTGATGTTAAAATTAAGAAATGTTTGATGTTAAAACTAAGAAGTGTTTGATGTTAAAATTAAGAAATGTTTGATGTTAAAGTTAAAAAATGTTTGATGTTAAAATTAAGAAATGTTTGATGTTAAAACTAAGAAGTGTTTGATGTTAAAATTAAGAAATGTTTGATGTTAAAATTAAGAAATGTTTGATGTTAAAATTAAGAAATGATTGATTGATATTTAACGGCGCACCAGCACTTTTAGGCTATTTAGCGCCATACAACAGTTTGTATTTAAACATGGTTAAAAATACTAAAGGTTTAATATCGACCAGCGATATAAAAAACCAGATAGTTTAATATAAAATGGTAAGATGTTGGTAACAGTAAAATATGAAGCTTCCCAATCAACGGGAGATGTAAATGGTGTATGTTGATGAAAAGAAGTTGAAAATAATGGGCGGTATTTGCATTAAATAAAAATGCACTAGGTGATGACATACAAGTTAAAGTTTAAGATAAAGATTTACTTCCTTTAGGAAATCTAAAATACAAGTGATAGATAAGTTCCTTCATGTCATGTACATTATAGTACTTATCGCGTGTAGGTTGCAAGTCGGAACACTCGGTCATAAAGTGTTTAAAAGTGAAGGTTCACTGCAAGAGACGCACTCTGGTGGATCTTCACCTTTTAGTATGTGGGAGTGGGTTATGTATGAATGACCGATTCCAAAATTAAGAAATGTTTAATGTTAAAATTAAGAAATGTTTGATGTTAAAACTAAGAAATGTTTGATGTTAACATTTATAAATGTTTGATGTTAAAATTAAGAAATGTTTGATGCTAAAATTAAGAAAATTTTGAGGTAGGTTAGAGAGAGGAGGGAAGTCAAAGAGCACCAATACTTAATATTTTTGATTTGCTTATGAAGCATATACAAAATACTTAATTCATCCATATAAATGGTAGAGTAATCTAGAATGTTCATTACAGTTTTGTGTTGAAAGTCCCAATTACTGTTTGTTGGTGGTAGACTATAGAAAAGTACCTTTTTAACCAAATGTTGTGCTTTATCCTTGAGTGTCCTTTGTCCATTTATAATTGGACATGTTTGCATTCCAACCATACTTATCTGTCAAATAGAATAGCCATTGCTACCATCAATGAAAATGCACATTCTTCTAATCACAGATTTTCTGTAGTTTTGAATACTGGTATGTGTCTTTGCTATTTGTTGTCATTATGTAAGTAACAATTAAATGAATGAAGTCAAAAATTTACTCAAGCGTGATATATTTCATTTATAAACAGTACAAAATCAACTCAAGCCTGATAGGTTTTATTTAGAGTCAAAAATCAACTCCAGTATGATTTTTTTTATTTAGTAAAAAATCTAGTGATAGAGCATCCGCCTCAGATGTGGAAGCCCATGGGTTCGAACCCTGGACAAGTCATTCCAAAGACTTTTAAAATGGTACTAATGCTGCCTCACCTGGCACTCAGCATTAAGAAGTTAATGTTAGGACTGGTTGCCATGGTGTCAGGATAATGTGACTGAGTGGGGCATCATGCTATTTGTCTTGACATGATGCCCCAGTGCTAGACATCACTATAAACTGCCACACTGCAGACATTGTATCGATGTGACTGAATTTTATTTTAAAGCTTGGTTAAAATCTTAATCACACACAGTCAAACATCAACTCAAATATGATAATTTCCATTTACAGGCAGTCAAAAATCAACTAAAGTATGATAATTTTTATTTAGAGAGTCAAAATCAACTTGAGCATTATATTTTTCATTTACAGTCAAAATCAACTCAAGCATGATATTTTTCATTTACAGACAGTCAGATTGGACGAAAGAGAGAGATACAGGCAGTTATTGCAACAATTCACATCAGTTCCACTAGAGAGTAAAAAAACAGATAGTGGTCCATCATGGGAGAGAAAGGGCAAAGGCATCAGTGTACCAGCATTACCAAAGTGAGTATCTTTCCAAAATAAAATAGATTAAAACACTTGAAAGATAATTGCAGTTTAAGTGTGAAACGTAATTATTAGATCATTGTTTATTAAAATATGATCAAGATATTGTGATACCTTTCACCAATGCATCCATATCATCTATATGTCCATCTTTCCGGTCTCCATCTATCTGTACATAACAACAGCTAATAAACCATGAGAGTATGTAACCCATTTGGGGTGGACTATCTGCAGAAGAGGTCATCTTTGGCTTCCTCCCTGGGGTTTTCTGAGACGTGATTAAATGATGATTTTGCAAACTTTCATTTTCAATTACAGTTATATATTTTATTTTATTTTTCTGACCAAACTTTGTACATTCATGATATGAAGAGGCATCATGTATATGACTGATTTTGTATTATCCCACCTGGATCACTTTCTAGGGGTGGATGTGAGGGATGTACATATAGGGAGGTATGGAAAGGGGGTGGGGCAGAGTTGATCACATATGGATTTGCAGTGGCAAGTCATAGAAGTTGTTCTAGTTAAATTTAAAGTTACATAAGTTAATTCCCAGCATCTGACATCACCCTCTGCTGTGCAACTTGGGGCCAGCAATTTTCAGAATAGAACATAACTTTTGTGGGATTTTGTTTTCTATTTCAGGAAATATCTGAGGGGGACTACTGTATTTATTTTGAATTTATTTGTTTAACTGGTTGCCATTTTACTTTCATTCCTTAATTTGTTTTATTGATTTCACACCTTTTCTTTTGGCAGATTTTATTTCAAGTCCAATGCAAGCATCCTAGGCAATAATTATGTTCAGGATGTTGATCATAGCTTTCGACGCCAAGAAGTATCCATCCCTCGACAGAAGGTTGTTGCATCACAGTTCATCAAACTCAAAGGAAATGGTCTTGGTCCACCTCTGTCAGAAAGAACAGTGATTGATCTCACAGAAGATTCAGTTTTAGAAATTATGCCTGCTGAAGACATAGCTATCAAAACATCAGAAGGTTTGTAGAAACGTTTGAACTGTGGATACATCACATACTAATTGATAACTCCACATTCATATATTTGTACATAAAAATAATGATGTTACCACTCATTAGCCTTGGCATTTTTATGAACATACCTGTGGCAAGAAAGGTCATTGAGCTTGAGCTATTTTTAGATTTTGTTGAAAAATTTCATTTCATTACCAGAATTTATTAATTCAATGTATTTCACATTAGAAAGTTCTGATTAAAGTTAAAACTTACTTTTTTCTACAGAATTCTTTTAGACTAAACTATCACGTACAGAAATTAATTCATTTCATTCCAACTGACTGTTTTGATTGACATGTATGAATGGCAGTGTTGATAAAATATTTTTGTCACGTTGATCACCTAAAATTGTTTATTTCAGTCACACCAAGACATCTGAGTAAAACAGAGAGTAGAACTAAAGACTCCAGGTTTGTAAAACTTTGTTTTTAATACAGAAAAAATATATACATGGTCCACACAGGTCTTGAAAAACACTTAAATTTGATGTTTGGTCTTGACAAACCCTTGAAAATTAGATACAGTGGAAAATACCCCTGGAAATGTTTTTCAAATGCCCTTGAAAATTATTGATATGAACTTGCTGTTTTAAGATTGCCTATGATTTGCAAGAAAAGTGTTTTAATCAGTCATTGTATCACTCAACGTTTTTATCTGAATACCTTTAGTATTATATCGTCATGTGACCTGATTGCAATACATTTTTATTCAAAGTTCCCAAAGCATTGTTTAGGCTTCATTAACGAGTGTAAATGGCAAATAAAGCTTGCAGAACATCAGCCTTGTTGTCATTTAAACAATGGGGAAATGTACATTCACCAACAAATTGGATAACAGATCCAAAATCCCTTAGTGTTAAGAGAGCTCAACAGGAATAAGTCTGCGGCCATGTGTGTTTTCTTACAATATATAATAAAGTAATTGTTTTGGAGAAAAATGTGTGTTCCCATTCCTTGCATATGAGACGTAAAAAATACCTATCAATAGCAAGTACAGAGGAATCTGAGGAGTCATTGATTAAAAGCATTTCACACTTCATTGTTATATTAACTCCACATACATGCAGGAACAGGTTTCAGAACTAAATTTTAAAAGTGGACAAGTTAATTTAAGCAAGCCCCTTGAACAAATTACAAGAAGGCTTGAAATGTTTCTACATTTGGTCCCAAGATATTTGTATGCACCATGTAAATAAAAGTGCAATTTTTTTAGAGATGTTATTTTTTAATATATGATTCTTTTGGTGCAACAATAAACAGTTAATGAAATTGATAGAAACTTAAAGTTCATAATAATGATAATATGTTGATGAATTGGATTACTCTTAAACTTGTGGTAGTTTGTATTGAAACGGTCAGTTTTCAGACAGCATCAACAACAGTTTGCTTAGGTTTTGTGCAAAGTTTTTCAGTTTTTTTTTTTTAACTTCTTGATAGCCTCATCACTCTTGGCATAAATTAGTATGAAGCTAGCCAGTTCATTGTACACGATCCTTACTGTTTGCTACTTTCACCTTTGAGTCAAGGTCATATTTAATAAAATTTGATTAAAGGTTTTGGTTTAAGTTTTTCATTTGCTTACATTTCATAAAGCCCTTAATATATTTTCATTATACTTGGCATGGCTCATTATTGTAGCTAAGAAGATTCATTCTTTTATGCTCTCACTAGAGTGAAGGTCTCAATAAAGAAAATGTATGCTATGGTTCTGGTTATTTTTTTTTTTACATTTGCTTATATTTTCTAAACTAGCCTGATTAAGTTTATTTATAATTCGGCTGAATTGTTATGAAGCTAAGGCAGTTCATTCTGTGATATGTAAAATGCAGCTGTTTGAGGTCAAGGTTACCGGTAATGCTTTAATCTTTGGCCCAGAATGGGGGTCTTGATCTTGTTTTAAGCTTATTGTGAATTTTGTTTTTAGGAAACATTGATTTGTTGGTAAATCTTATAAATACTAAATTTGTTGTGTTTAATACACTGATGATATCTTTTTTCACAGTAGAGTGGAGTCACCAAGAACTATTCAAGAATCACAACTTTGTTCAGAAGAATGGCTAAAAGAATTGTAAGTAAATAATTTGTTACTTAACTGAAGGTTCTTGAGATGAATATAAATGATATCAACCATTAAAACTCATATTGACTAACATGAAGTGGAGGTCATTACTTAAGGTTTACTGTTTCATAAAATGTTATGTTCTTTGAAACAAATGTCTATATTATTGTATTATTACATTATTACTGGATTGTCATCATGCTGTATTCACTAGAGTTGGTCAGGGAACCAGACTAACTTTATAAAGGGTGATGATTTAATCTACTCGATTGTTCATTGGTTGAGATGATGTGTACAAGTTATAACATCTAAAAATGTCTTTTAACAAATAAAATCATATTCAAGGGGAGAAAATAATTGTCCTGTAAATAAAAAGTCTAAACAGTTGATACAAGAGTTCCAAATGAGGCCAGATAATTGGGACACAAGTTCCTGAAAAGGTCCAGACAATTTGAATAAATGTTTTTATAAAGAACCAAACAAAAGGTACAACATTTTTAAAAGGGTTATATACTTAGCCATGCTTGGATAAAGAATAATGGCATAGTTATTTTAATTGCACATTATGTTAATAAAGAATGAAGGCATTGATACTTTAATTGCACATTATGTTAATACACATTGATTACTGTCCATTGCATAACCCATACTTGGATAAAGAATGAAGGCATTGATACTTTAATTGCACATTATGTTAATAAACATTGATTACTGTCCATTGCATAACCCATACTTGGATAAAGAATGAAAGCATTGATACTTTAGTTGCACATTATGTTGTTGCACTTTGAGTACTGCAAGTTACGTACAATTAGACATTGAAAATGGATCATATGTGCTATTTGATACCTTGGATATCCTAGTGTAGAAACTGAAAGAAGTAAAAACAATTAAATGTAGATGGACTGAAAGTTTCTCTGATAAATACATTATATTAGAGGAAGTAATATCTGCTAGCCCTATATCCAGCTCTCCTTAAACTAGGAAAAATTGTACATCCATCTTAATGTCACATAGAGGAAGGGAAGCAACTCTGTCACATTAACTCCCCTTATTCACATTAAGTTCCTCGGAAGAGTCTGCTGTAATTTATAATCGAATTTGACCAACAAACATTTTCTTTCTGTGGTACAGAAAGTCAGAATGGACCTTGTGTGTACAATAGTTGCTGTTTCAAATGAATTTAATTATATTTTAAATTATTAAAATCAAAATAAATGTAGATTCAAGTATCTTATACATGCAAAATCTTGACTTCCCAATATAAGTTTGCAGTTAAGAATAAAGGTGTGAAAAACACACTGGTTTTTGAAATATTTTTTTTTTTTAAATTTAAATGCATTTTTGTCATGCAAGTTTTGAATTATTTCCTTTATAAATTGTACAATTATTGTCTTTATTAATCTTTATATCAGCTAAGTATTAATATTAGAATTTTAAAGGTGTCCCAAAATTGTACAACTCTAAAACAAAGTTATGACCTAGAACATACAGTGCACAAAATATTGTTAGAAATCAATTTATGTGTACCAACATACACAATAAATGCAGTCATTAAACCTGACACTCTTAGGGACAACCATTAAACTTAATGGACGCATTTATTTTTAGGGATGATTCTCACCACCACAGGCAATATTAGATCCCAATGACCTATTTATCTTTCTATGTTGACTTTGAAAGTATTTTGTATCATGCCACAGCATAGTACGTGAGATAGGTTATCACGATAGTCTTTCTACATTTTGTTTTTGTCCTTATCTGAAATTTAGACCAGCATAGTACCAAAAAAATAAGTAAATTAAAATATTTTCCCAAGTTATCCTGATTATTAGAACATAAATCTTTGGTTTCCACGCTATTATTGAATGCAAAATGTTCTTGTCATCGAGTCCTCTTTTGATGGATAGTTGTTATTCTATGGAAAATACGTGTTATTTACCTGAGTTACCTCTTTTTGTATCTTTGTAAGCAGTTTTGACTTCATTAACATAGGTTAAAAGAAAGAAAATGGATGAATACAGAATGCAACGTGAATGTTTCATGGACTTGAACTTTTTTTAACAGTGTCTAAAACCAGTAACATATTTTATCCAAATGTTTGTTTTCTATATTCTATTTGTTTTGCCTATACCACTCCTGACAAGTAGAAAAACTTACTAATGGATAATATTACATACAATATGTTTTCTTGTAGATGGAAATTGTTTTGTTTTGAAATTTTCCATGTGAATTATTTTTGTGCAGAAAATCTAAATATGCAGAAAATGCACGAGAAAGACAAAGAAAAATAGCAGAGGAGGAGATCAAGTTAAAAGTTTTTGCAGAAAGAGTAAGTATTTTTCTTAAATTTTAAACTGCCTATATTATGTATACATCGTACTACCTGCCTATATAATGTACACATCATACTATCTGCCAGTTATATACAAACATTACTTTGAAGTTTGTTGAGAAAGCAGGTTTAAATGCCAAGTTTGGATACTAGTTTGTTTTCTGTACATATATCAATTTCACGCAACTCTTGGTGTTATCTATATCAAAGCAGGCACAGTGAGTAATGCATCAGGCATGTTACCAAAAGGGTACAAGTTATTGGTGTTATCTATATCAAAGCAGGCACAGTGAGTAATGCATCAGGCATGTTACCAAAAGGGTACAAGTTATTGGTGTTATCTATATCAAAGCAGGCACAGTGAGTAATGCATCAGGCATGTTACTAAAAGGGTACAAGTTATTGGTGTTATCTATATCAAAGCAGGCACAGTGAGTAATGCATCAGGCATGCTACCAAAAGGCTACAAGTTCAGATCTCTCGGCAAGTCACTTAACTTCAATTGCTTCAGCACGAAATAACCTATTTGTGTTGCTGTGTTGTGAAACATGCTTTTAAAAAGAAGACCTTACTGAAGAGTCAACATCCATCTTGTACGTGATTGTATCTTTTATTTATAAAATGGTTTGGATATATTTATCCTGAAAATCACTATTATCAAAAATCAGATTAGCCTTCTGTTCAGACTCCAAGAAAAATATGTAAGGTGTTGTGCCTTACCCTATTACCGTATTTCATGTTATTATTCGTACACGAAAAAATAATTATTTTTTTCAATGTACGAAAAATTATGTCAAATAAATAATTATCATTTTGTAGTTATGATCGTGTACGAAAAATAAAGGGATCAAGACACTCGACAAAATAATGTACAAAATTAATTTACAAAATCGGTCCCATTCTGCTCAACGTTTTAAAAATATGTTTTTATTATGAGAGAGAGAGAGAGAGAGAGAGAGAGAGAGAACGAAACGTGTATTAAAAAAAAAAACATGTTTGTATTTTAAACACAGCATGCTATTTTCATGGATATAATTTTTGATCGAACGTTTGTCGAATGCACAAAACAAATACAAACACATGATGCACACAACTTTTCCATGTCTTCTAGCTCAAAACCCTCGAACCATTCACATTCTTCGTCACTTGATATACTTTCCAACGGAATTGCATTATCATTCCTTATGTAGTGGTCCTTTTTACCATTTGTAGCATTTGAAAGTCCAGTAACTTTAAAGCTACTGACTATCATGTCTTTTTTCTTCTTTAACTCTTCATTTGCTTCACAAATCCAGTTGATCATCTGCTGCTTTGAAGGGGCTGGAATTTTTTGGGTCGAGTCATCACCAGCTTCCCTAGTTGCAATATTTTGGGAAGTCTGGTTCTGGTCCTTCATATACTTTGACCATTTCTTCTGCAGCAGGCCCTTGAAAGGTTTGTTTAAGTACACGTCCAGAGGTTGTAGTTTGCTCGTGCATCCACCGGGAATTAGTGCCATTGTTGTCCTTGATATCTTCATGGATTGTTTAACTCCATCAGTCAAATGACCACGAAATGAATCCAACACAAGGAGAGAAGGTACGCGCTTCGTATGTACTCTCCAAACTTCGTTAATATAATCTAACATTAGATGTTCATCCATCCACGCTTTTTGCTGTACCTTGACAACAACTCCTTTTGGTATTTTAAAATTCTTTAAGTTTCTTTTCCCCCGAAAGATTATCATGGGTGGCAACATGTCACCAGATGCCAGGCATGTCAGTACACACGTTATATGACGCTTGTCACTGCCTGTACCTCTAATACGCACCTCTTTCGTTCCTACCCTATCGATTACCTTCCCTGGAACCAAGTCAAAATACACTGGCGTTTCGTCCATATTTCCAATTAAATGGTCATCAAATTCCTCATCCTCTCGCATCTTTCTTATATATCGGGTAAAGCAGTCTAATTTTTCCTCAAGGTCTCGAGGTAGTTTTTGAGATATTGAAGTTCTACATCTCAGTACAAGCCCATTTCGCTTAAAAAAATCCATCAACCCATCCTCTTGAGCCCTGAAACTTTGGATTTTCTTCCTGAATAACTGTAGTAGTATCATTTTGTAACATCTCAATTGTTACAGGCATGTGATGGTCCCGCATACAGAGTAACCAGGATAAAATGTCCTGCTCCTTCTCGTGTGAATACGTCAAGGGTCGGCCGGCACCTGGAATAGATCCTTTCTTTGTCCTTTGAATAGTTTTCGAAAAATCCATTTTCATCCAGCTTGATAAAGTACTTGGTGTAAGGTGGTACTTTGCAGCTATGGGCCTAATTCCACAGTTTTGCCTCCTGAACAATTCTTATTTTATCGTTAATGTCCCATTTCATGTACTTTCCTCTTGCTGGTGACTTTGCAGTACCAGGAAATTGGCTTACCGGTATATCCCTCATATCTTTGCTGAAGTCTAGCTTGTCTACAGGGAACTGTTCAGCAACAATGGGCACATTTTCAACAGTATCTTTGGGTATGATTGCATTTTCTACTGCATCAATATTTGGTGTGTGCAGTTCAACATCATCTTTTACATTGGTGATCTCGGTAACTGATGGAACAGACAGGTGATGGGCTTCACCATTGTCTTTTCTGGGCAGTCCAGGTCCAATTTTCCTTTCTTTTGTTTGGTGGTTCAGTGTATTTAAGTGGTGGTGGGATAAAAGTCTCTCCCTTTGGCAAGGGTTTGAAGAAACTTAATAATGAAGACATGCCGAAGCAAGAACAGTCCAAGATCTTTGAAGATATAAACTACCGGTACTGGTATATATGAATCGAACTCACGGAGTCAATGACTTTTTTGTATTTGTTATTAAAAGTAACAAGGTTTATATAGTTTCTTTTGGGGTGTACGTGTGTGTATTTTACTGCATTACTATATTGAGCCAATACCGGTAAGATTAATTGCCAACTGGTCTGTGGTCTTCGCATCTTCCTTAATTGAGATATTATTTTTACTACCGGTAGTTAAATAAACTCAAATGGCTTCTGAACTCATTTTCAAATACGCGCGTTTATTTGTTACACCGACTGACGTAATCAGTAGTTCGCATTAACGGCGATGTCCAGCGGTTAATGAATAGAAGTATATATTGTAATGACAACTGAACAAATATATAAATCATTATATTTTCTCGCCGATACAAAAGACAAAGAAGGGCAATAAAACGAATGTGAATATATTCTCAGTTAACAAAACAGCTGCCCTTTTATTAGTAGGTTGAGCAACAGGCTTTCTACACATACCGGTAATTGGTGAACATTTTATTTCAGGATTTTTTTCTTTATCATTATTAGATGCCTCAGATACACATTTACGCGAAGATGCCATAAGTCGGGTTTGTTGTGGAAACAAATATGTATGTTTATATTTTACATACCAAATATACTCGACAGAAAATAAATTGGTAGTTTTGCGTATCTAAGTGATATACCGGTATCAGCATTTTTCTTACCCCGTTTGAAACGTGATGCCAACAAAAACATAAAAATACAATAAAATCAGTAACCTACATGCATGATTATAAATGACAATTGTTATATTGCGTCAATCTTCAACGCACTTTAATACTTTGCTTGTGACTTTTGTAGTGATATGCTTCCTAAATCCCCAATATGACCACTGAATGTTGATTTTTTGTTGACAGGCATAATAAGATCACCATTCCCACAAATGAAACTTACCCGGTACATGAGTCACATACCTGTACCGTATATATAAGCATTACAGTAAATACCTTCATTACACTAAAAGAAGGAATGAAAAAAACATAGCATATTAGCCGCCCCCTTCCCCCCCCAATTAGAAAGACGTATGTTACTTAGTAAGCAGTGCTGTATGAATAGTCGAGTTGAGGAAATAAGGTGGAATATAAGATTTGGGAAATAGTAATCACAATTATGATAGCTTGAGACCACATTTGAACTGTAAACATAAATAAATACCCATTTTAGGCATTGCTAGTTATATAAAAAAAAATGACATTGTTTATGTGTCAATCAATTGCAAGGACTTTCACTCTGAGTAGAGCAGGCGATTTCTTTGAAGTATGTCAGAGAGGCTCGAGTTTACCCTTTAGAACAGAATATGAAACTGGGGCACTTTGGGGTCGTGGGAACAATGCAATCCACAGGGAGAAACGGCATGTCATTTGAGAACTGCACGCATTTTCGACCCGAAAAATCAGTGAATACCGGTATTTAGAGAAAACGATGCTGAAATATGCCACACATTAAATACTTACTGATGGTAGGTCACATCTGCGTGTTTTTGGATTTAATCTCATAACTTGGGTTTTTAAAAGATTTTTTTTTTTTGCATGGCATACCTCATCGTATTATGGACGGCATTAAGATATATTCAATGACCATTTGAATTCATTGGAGATCTATCTGTATACCGGTACATTGGAAGCATTAACACATAATCTGTTTGAAAACGTTTTTCGTTAGAACGTATTCGGAGTTCTTGGAATTATTGGACTTCAAAGATCATTTAGGATACAGGAATTTATTCACCATGCTGTAAGTTAATTCAATTCTTTCACTCCTGCATTTTACGATTTAAAATATTTTCATTTATGCAAAACTTGTTGATTTGCTACTTTTTGTTGCGTAGAATAAGACACTGGAGTCGTAAAATGGTAAAATGACAAGTAAAAGATCATTGAGCAATTTGGACCAAGCAAAATAAATAAATATATATATCTGTGTGTGTGTGTGTGTGTGTGTGTGTGTGTGTGTGCATTTGCGTGTGTGTGTGTCACTTATCCCCCGTGAAAATGAATTCACTTGTGCCTCAGTTAAGAACGTACCCAAAGCCATTATTCATAACTTACTTTGCAAAAAACAATACCCTGGTCATTTGATGTATCTAAATCGAACTTTGGTATATTTTTTTAAATCCGTTTGAAAAGTAAATCTTCCCTTCACAGTATCGTAGATCGTATTATGTACAAAAAATAATAGGAAACGAAAAATAAAATAAAAATTTGTGTACAAAAAATTATGATAGATTTAATTAATTATTATTTCTAAGACTTGATGGTGTACGAAAAATTAAAGGGTACGAATAATAACATGAAATACGGTATGATTTACCATTGATTCTATGATAGGAATCAAACCCAGGTTCTTTCGACTGGGAATCCAGCATGGTTACCATTGATTCTGTGTTAGGATTCAAACCCAGGCTCTTTCGATTGGGAATCCGGCATGGTTATCATTGATTCTGTTACAGGATTCAAACCCAGGCCCTTTCGATAGGGAATCCAGCATGGTTATCATTGATTCTGTGATAGGATTCAAACCCAGGCCCTTTCGATTGGGAATCCAGCATGGTTACCACTGAATCGACTAAGACTTAAGAAAACATTTCAGCATATATTCATTCATATATTATAATCTGATGACTTAAAATATTAGTTTGCCTTGAAATATGATAGTCTAATGAACACCTCAGTACATTATTTAGCATGCTATATTTTAATACAAATTTGTGTTCTTGTGATTTTAAAACTGTTGTGTTTAATAGACATCACATTAAATTTGAAGATTAATGTCTGGTTTCTATTTTTTAAAAACTGACTCATTTTGTTTCAGAGACAAGCAAGAGATGAAAATCTAGAAAAACAGGTAGACACTTTTGTTCATCGTAAGATTGTTGTTTACTACATGCTAATAGAAAAACAGGTAGACACTTTTGTTCATCTTAAGATTGTTGTTTACTACATGCTAATAGAAAAACAGGTACACTTTTGTTCATCATAAGATTGTTGTTTACTACATGCTAATAGAAAACCAGGTAGACGCATCATAAGATTTGTTTACTATATATGTTTAGAAAAAGGTTATTTGTTACATGAAACCTCCAGAAACAAATGTATGATAATATTATGGAAAATTGAACACTGTCAAATTGTACTTTTTATAGATGTACATGTGTGTGTGTGTGTGTGTGTGTGTGTGTGTGTGTTGTGTGTGTGTGTGTGTGTGTGTGTGTGTGTGTGTGTGTGTGTCCAGAGTATTACAGATGGGGGGTGGGGGGTCCAGTATTATTGGTGCACAAGTCTGTGTATCCTGGTCCAGAGTATTACTGGTACATGTACATGTTTTTATATATAGGTCCAGAGTGTTACTGGTACATGTACATCTGTGTGTATATAGGTCCAGAGTGTTATTGTTACATGTGCGTATGTGTGTATATAGGTCCAGAGTGTTACTGGTACATGTACATCTGTGTGTATATAGGTCCAGAGTGTTACTGGTACACATGCGTATGTTTGTATATAGGTCCAGAGTGTTACTGGTACACATGTGTAGCTTTGTGTATATAGGCCTAGAGAGATATTGCTGTGTGCTTTCAAATAGTATATCTATTTTATACAGTCACAGTGGAATGGAGAAAATAGTCATATTGGTATCTGTGCAATTTTTATTTGTTTCCTTTTTTTGCTATATGCAAGTGCTAAAATTTAGCTGTCTGGTTCTAAAGTCAAATAAGTTTCACAGATAAGATTGGATGTCGAGAATGTAACAAAATTCCCATGCATTGATAATTGGTCGAAAACTAAACATCTTATAATATTGGACATACTTTCTTGTCTAAAACATTTTACAATGGGACAAATGTTTCTCGAAGAAGATTAACCAAGAACATATTCCCAGCTTCCCTTGAAACACCTATTAGGTTTTGATTTTCTGCAATTTATCCTTTACCTTTTAAGATCCGTGAGCGATTGCAACTGACAGAATTAGTGAAACCTGTTGTAGAAGAGCCAGTAATTGAGGAGGATGAGGAGGAAGATAAGCAGAAAGTAGAAGAATTCCCAGGTATATTCTTGATAGAGTTCTGAATCAACAATATTTCACACAGTGAGGTGAACCAGTTTCAAACAACTCGCAGGAACCATAAAATGTGTTCATTTAAATGAATTAATTTGACTAGGGAAGAAGATGAAGATCAGCAGCTAGGGCTGAAAAGAAACTCAACAAGTTTCACTTTCTTAAGCCTTAGATGTGCATGAAGTTGGAAGACTTCTAAAGTTAAATTCATAATGTTCAACACAATTTGAAGTAACTTCTTGATTGGGAAAATGTTTCATTTAGTATGTAACAATCAAATATCTAAAATTATCATGATCAAAAATTACTATCCATACTCATTAAACTTGTATAGACAAATCCAACTGCAAAGACTCAGATCTACCATTGCATAATGCACCTGCAGATCTAGGTCTGTGCAGTTTCTTGTGAGTTATCATTAGAACAAACAACATGTTAATTTATGTTTTATTCTAAGTTCTCTCACATCCTTTATAGATTACCACCTGACTAATTAGACTTGTATTTTTCAGTTCTAGCAAAACTAGGGTTCGGTGGGATTTGGATAAAGGATGTCAAAGATAAATGATTATTACTTAATGGAGGGAAACATGACTGCTATTTTTCTCAATTTGAATTGAGAGGAACCATTTGATGCACGAGTCACCAGCTTTAGGAAGTTTTAATACATAGACATAACTTTAAATATGGCACCATTTATTTTCTAAGTTTCAGTTTTAAAGTTTTGCAAAGTCAGTAATAGTGGTGTTAAATAATAGCACTGTGAATAGATTAGACACCATATTCCAAAGATCCGTGTTTTTTTTTTTTATTATATCATCAAGCTTATTATCTTTGATATATAACACATGGAACTCCATGGGAACAGTAAATTTATTCTTAGCACTCTACAACCTAAAACCAACAGTCTGAATTGTATCAAGTTGTACACCTTTGCTTTATTGAACTTTTAAAGAAGAAATCTGAAAATCTCTTTTCTGAGACAGTTTTAGGTGTTACTTTTAACTATGTGTTCAGTATGAGAACCAAAATGTTTCATTTCAGTTGAATCTTACAATGCTTATTATGACTGCTGGCTTATTGTGATTGCTATTTTAGAAAATACTAAAAATGCTCAATCATGTTTGTACCTCTTGTTGCAGAACTCACTCCAGAAATGGAAAAGAAAATCAATTATGCCCTCAGGAGACAGCCAGCTGGAGAGATTCTGGTGGAAGCATTCCGGTTACAGCTCACAAGGAATGACTTTGCAACATTGTCTGGTCTTAGCTGGCTAAATGATGAAGTAGGTTGTGTATTGCAACATTGTCTGGTCTTAGCTGGCTAAATGATGAAGTAGGTTGTGTATTGCAACACTGTCTGGTCTTAGCTGGCTAAATGATGAAGTAGGTTCTGTATTTATCCGTTTGTTATCTCTAAAAGGTTGAGTTTATCTTTTTGTAATTTTTCTTATTACCCTATAGTCAAATAAGAATCATTGTTAATTGGGTCCTTGAATTCAAATACAAATCACTGTACATTGGGTTCTTAAATTGAATTCAAATACAAATCACTGTACATTGGGTTCTTAAATTGAATTCAAATACAAATCACTGTACATTGGGTTCTTAAATTGAATTCAAATACAAATCACTGTACATTGGGTTCTTAAATTGAATTCAAATACAAATCACTGTACATTGGGTTCTTAAATTGAATAAGAAACACTGAGGGGATGTTTCAAGTTATTATTTTAATTTTCATTATTGTTGATATGAAATGTTTGGATTATAACCACTCATCATGGTTTGATCCATTCATCATGCAAGACTTGCTTTGATTGGACCATTACCTACAGGATTGCCAATGAGAACAGGCTTTTCAACCTATTTCACCACATGATGCTTGCTATGTCATTTAAAACAACAGCAGAATCATTTTCATGTAAACAAAAATTTGGAGCTGCTACAAAAATTTGCACTACCCTGAAAACCATGGGAGAATAGAAATCATCCACTATCACACTATCAAAGTTTTAATTGACATCTGTTACAAGTATGATTCAAACTACACTGTGCTAATTATTGACAAAACGGCAAGTTTAACCAGATGGGCATACAATTTTGAATTTAAATTAAATTGACTTGGATACAATCAACTGCAAAAGTCTGAGATGGAATGCTAAGTTTATATGTCAGTGGTTAACAAAAACTGTACATGTGCAGAGTAATACAGATTTAATTTTCTCTTATGTGTCTGTTTGTTCTTGTTGCCATAACAGAATGATGCCAACTGCAATGATTTATTGGTTCCAGTGCAAACCCAACACCATCAACTTCTGAAGTAAAACAATTTCCAATCCATCTGTCTGTCGAACAGTCCATTGATCTGTAAAATCAGTATTGTTTAGAGTTTGTGTTTTGGTCATGTTTATTCCAGACTTTAGTACTTCCTTTCTATGGCGTTACTTAATACCTTGGTAGGTAATTGCTTTGTGAGGAGTACTGCAGCTGTCTGAAAACTAGGTCACTGTGACCTCATCTTTTGGTTTAAACCAGGTATAATGTTTGCAAACTAATGGTTGGAAAGGGGAGTTGCTTCCCTTTTATCTATATAGACGTTTTCAGTGAGGGCAGGATTTGGAAGTAGCAAGAAAGTTATCCTAATGTACTGTGATATGGTAAATATTATCAGAGAATCCTTGCTTACAACCAAATTTTGCTTTCTCCATGGTAGGGTTTGTATTTAAGTTCTTTTCATATGCTGTGATTCTTACAACCACATATAGTTGGTATTTCTTATGTTATTTATTCAGCCATGTAACGTGGTATTTCAGATATGTCAAATCATAGTTCACAGAAACCGAAAAATACATACAAATAAAAATGAATTTATTGTTTGCAGTCCAGCCAGACTGTCATTGATATGTATTTCTCATTAATTTTCTTTCTTCTTTTGCAGATTATCAATTTTTACATGAACATGCTCATTGAAAGAGGTGAACTGGACAATTATCCAAAAGTCTATGCTTTCAACACATTTTTCTATCCTAAAATTATGAGTGCAGGTTACAGTGCTGTAAGGCGGTGGACCAAAAGCATTGACATTTTCTCCAAAGATTTTTTAGTTATACCAGTACACTTGGGGATGCATTGGTGTCTTTGTGTAAGTGCCTTTATTTTATGACTCTAATGTTCTGAGGTTAATAAACCTATTTTGTATTGATGCATATTACACCTGTGATAACAGCTCATGATGTCACATTAACATTGTATATACCTGTGATAACAGTTCATGATTGTAACAGAATTGTTACCGAGAGGATGGTGGATTAAATGAACAACACAAACACAATATGTGAAAGAAAATATACATTTATGAAATAAATTATTAATGAAAAATAATGATGTATCAACACAATAACTCATGCGTTCAACCCACAATTACACTCACAACCATTCACAATACATGAATAAATTAAATATTAATACAAAATAAAACAGATACAAAGGATTCTCTTGGACTATACACAGATCCAAAGAACCTTTACAAAAGTTATATTAAGGCAAGTATAAATTACGATAATAAACACAAACATCAAACTATACTATATCACGTATGGATTGCGACACCTAGCACGAACATATACATGTATGTAATCAAGTTGCTAGCTTTTATTGAGAATCATGCAATGCCTTGAAATACTATTGTGATTTGAAGTAACCATGTAAATACAACACTGTATTCAATTGTACTTCAGTTGCAACACATACATGTGCCTTGACCCTGTATAACCGTACGATTCACCACCAGTTGAATCGCCACCCAGTTTCCCAGAAAACCTAGGGTTGACTCAATACTTTTATCAGTCACTTGCCCTTCACGGATCCACCACAGTTATACGTACAGACAGCATACAACATCTACTAGAACTAACGTTCCTCAATACCCTAGATGTCACCCCGGATGTTTACAACTCTAGACAGCTCCGACACTCGGACTTCTAGATTTCCGGATATTTACACGTCACGACAGATGTAGATGGACAGACAATCTGACAGACAGACAATCAGATACTTCAATTCGATTGCACAATAAATCAGCAACAATTTCAGCTACGATATCAGAGATGTTATCAGCCGACGTTATCAGAAATGTTCTCAGATGCGTTATCAGAGATGCTATCAGATGCGTTATCAGAGACGTTATCAGATGCATTATCAGAGATGCTATCAGATGCGTTATCAGCTACAATAAAGAAACCAGACTAATAATAGTTGTCTCAAAAAATAATCTAAACCTTAGATCACGCTATTGCATTTAAAGTCTAATAGTGACTAGTAATTCCAAATATTCACGTTTAAAATCTGCATTGCAATAAAGGCATCATTATATGAAAATGATAAACTGAATAAAATTCACAATAAAACAAAATATAAATTTAACACTCACCCCTTTGGCTGGAGATTGAAAGACGAGCTTATCTATCCTGTGATTAGATACTTTAGGTCCCGTAATATTTATCAGTAATATTCTGCCTTATATACCCTCAAATAGGTGAGCAGAAATCACGGCAAGATTACCGTGCACTACGTGAAACTAATGTTCCGGATTTCATGTAATTCAAAATCAGGCACATGCAAATCGTTACACGCCGCTTACCTTGGGAAAAACCACTTATTCACCCCAGGCAACGCATGCACGACGAAACAAAAAAAATGGTGAGATTAGTTTGTAAATCAAGAAAATAAATTCAATTTTCGCCTAATTCTGTGACAATGATGTCACATTAACATTGTGGCATTGTACAAGAAAAGAGGAAAAGAATTAATGCCTACTTCTGACTCCAGACTTGCAAAAGAGACTTCTTTCATTAATTTAATTATATTAATGTTGAAGAATCTGGCAATTAATAGGATTCACTTTTTGCATCTATACATCCATTATTCTATGCCTAAACCTGCATCTCCTATTCAACTACTTCTGTTGTTTTTTTCGTATATATAAATCAAACTTTCAGTTTGGGTGTATAATTGACTCTGAGTGTATGTGTTTGTATTTATAACATAGCTTTAACAATTTGCTAGTAATATCCCTATGGTGTTGGCAGTGTGGCAGTTTATAGTCACGTCTAATACCGGAGAATCATGTCTCGCCCAGTCACCTTATCCTGACACCAGGTAGACCAGTCCTAAATACTAATTTTGGTGAAAATCAATTTCCAGAGAACTCAGGGCAGTTGGGTTTCTCCTTTGAATTCATTCCCCAATAATATTAACATTAGGAATATAAGCTGGCTACCTACCCGATCCAGCAAAGGGCAAAAAGACTAAAATGTTGCTTTTCTGTATCAAAGGGCAATAACTCTTGCTCATTACATCCCCTTGTCACAGCTTGGTGTAACTAGTTTTTGAGCTTGATTGCTTTACATATAGTATAAAATAAGCATCATATTTAGTAAAAGTTTTTGTGCTTGAAATTCGAGCCATCCATTTGCAATTTTTTTATTCATTTATTTATTTTATTTTTTCATTTATTCAGACTTTTATTGATAAAGAAATGGTATGCATAATGTTTGGAACTTGGCAAATATTTTGTGATATTTAGTTTGTCACACTTGGTCATTTAGACCGCATGGTACAACATGCTACCTTTGATACATGTTGACTTTGAAGCATTTTTTTTAGTTCATGCTCTTTGTTTATAATGAGTGCTTTGATGAGTTAATATTTATTGTTTTATTTTATAGTTTCATAAACATGACTTAACAAATGCAAGAAATTCAAAGCAAGGGAAAGTATGTGCAAGTTCTGTCTGTACCAGATGTACTTCTTTCCCTTAAAATATGTGCATTTTGTGGATCCAGGACACTTGGTCGGCTGCACTACAAAAATCAGCAAAAAGCCAAGAGAAAAGAGAAAAAGCATGTAAGACCAGTATGAATGTACTAAATATTCATCAGAATACATAATCAGTTGTGAGTCTTATGGGGGATACTACCAGTTTCCCCAAAAACTGAAATCAAAAGGACAATGATTTGTACCACTATGACATCTGCAGATTTCAGGAAGACGTGCAGATTATGTTACAGTCGGATATTCCAGACTTTCAGGAACATATGCATCAACAGCTACAGTAGATGGTGACAAAATTCCTTGCTTCAGGCCAAATTGTACCTCATTCATAATTTGGAGACACTGGGGGATTGTTGCCCCATTTTTAAGCAACTTGATGGGCTAGTCTCTCCCCCAAGTTCGAGCTTGGCCTCTGGGCCAGTAAGACTAAGCACATGTGCTATTTTTTTAATTCAGCATGTAGTACCATCACACCATTCGGAGTCATACAGGTCATCCAGCCAGCCCAGCTGTCCCAAGCTGGACTCCTATTATGGAGATCTTATCTTGCAATACTGAACTTAAATGCAGAATGTTTTTCTCATTGCATCAGAGCTTTAAAATATTATTGCCTCATTTTCCATGTTGGATCTGGCCTCCTTGGGGAATTTCCCGTGGGTGCAAAATTGGCTTAACTCTTTCAGCCCCAAGAAACTTTTCAGTAAAACTGTTATTGTGCCCCAGCCACACTAAGCTGTGACTAGCTGCTTGTGCCCCAGAGTGTTTTACCTGTTTGGAAAATTTTGAAGAAATCATGCACATGCCTTCACATTTACTTTAATTTCTCTTCTTATATCCAATATTAATCCATGATAATTTTACCAATTAATCCAAATTAATTTGTCTACACAGTGATGTATTTTTCTTTCTATTTTTCCAAGTCTTTCACAATTTATTTATACATTATTTTACAAATATACATTATTTTAGAAAATTATGTGCAAAATTGTTAGGAATATCACATCATCAGCACACAAGTCCATGAAAATAAACCAGGAAAATTTAATATGTGATATGGTTTGAAACAATTTGTACATACATTACTTGGCAATGTTCACATCCAGTTTTTGGTTAAGATAGAACTTTGTTCAATAAACACATTTTGCAGGTTGGATACTACGTTTGTTTTGTGATACCAATGTGCATTTTTAGACATATGGATTGGTTTCGTTTGCGATGTCCGTGTACAGTTTCTCCGGAAATAATAATAAGTGAAAAAAGATTTCTCTTTTTTCCTTGTCTATTTGTCATTGTATGTTGTAGGTCCAGGATTCATTCCACTAAAATCATTGATTTGGATAGACAGACGACGATCGCTCCAATCTGCTAGATCGGCAGAAACTCTTTCATTTTCGCTATCAGCATCTGCTTTTTCTGACTATTTAATCTCAAGAATCTTCAATGTCCCATTCGAAATTTCGCAAATTATCCAACTGTCGAACATATCTCTCCTCTAATTACTCAATATTTTCAAGATCAAACACGAGAAACTTCTCATTTTCGCCCTCACCGCCATCAAAAACCACTCGTGCTTCCGCCATCATTATACGATTTTTTAAGAAAAAAAACACGTGTATTGAAACGGATCCCAAGTAGTAATCCTTGGTTTCCGAACATTTAAAGTTTGCCCAAACGAAAGTAAATTCATTTCTGATTGGCTACAAGTAGTTCTGATGCTAGGAAAAGCCCCATTTGTAACCAATCAGAGACTTTCTTTCAACCATACATTCGGACCGCCAAGCAGCGGTACCGGCCATTGAATGCAGACGAAAAAATTCACGAAAAGGCGGTATCGGTTGTTGAATGCAGAAACTGCATTACGCTTACAGGCGGCATCGGGGCCGAATGAGTTAAGAGTCAACAGTGAATTTATATATCATATTTTGCATGTATATGCACCACATCAGTAAAAGTGCACCATCCATGGATTTAAGGATGACTCAGTTTAACTCAGCATTGCTGTTTGGGACAAATATTTAAGAAGTTCAGAGGCAGGCAACTTAGGAATTAACCTGTATCTGGCTTGCTCCACCTGTATCATTTAGAAACACACCATCCCTGACAGTGACAAGTGAGCCAGGCAGCGGAATATTTTACACCCAAAGGGTCTTTCGGGTTTATTTGCCTTATGCTGCAGACAACAGCCAAATCAGTATAGGAGGCACTCTTACAGAGGAGGTAAGAAACCAGCTTTCTCTACCCTACCCCAAAGCTCCCTCTTTTTCCTTGCTGACTTGACACCACCACCACCCATAGACAGCTTACCAGTGGACATCAGATTTCTGCCGTGTTGGATCAACGAGTTTCCACAAAATGGATGGGTGACCTAAGTTGGTTCAGAGGAGCTTCAGATTTTGTTTATCTAACCCCCTCCTCTTTCTGCCTACTTTCTATTGGATGTAAAATCAGATCAGTAGAAGGACCATATTCCTCAACAGCAGTTACAGTCATCGTAAAATGGGCAGTGGAGATTGTATGAAATTTACAATCCAACAGCCGAAATAGATTGATTATTCACCCAAATGTTCAAAATGGATGTTGTGAGGTCTCTCTTTTTCTCCATCCAGAGGGACAAGTATACAATCAGCCTCTGTCTCACATATGCCTTCTTTAATGTCCCTTTCAAATGTTTTTTTTTGGGGGGGGGTGGGGGGGCTTACCACAACATAATTGATAACTCAGTCTAAACATCAACCCCTGGGTTTTCACCAAAATTATGGACTGTGTCATCACCCTCTTGTTTTACATCTCTACTGGAACTGGTGCATTTGGATGATCTCTTCCAAAAACTTATTGTCAGTACTGTTCTCCTCAATCACACAAAAGATCTTCTGTTTTTTAATCATTTCATTTTTCTAATGAAAGATGAATTATCCAACTTTCACTATGAAAATTCTTAATGCCAATGGATTTTGTTTATCAATGTCACTCCTTTGAAGAGTAACCCAGCCAGAGATGACAGTCTACAGATATTAGTTCATACAATTGGGGAATCTACTTATTGCTGGGTTATAAGTGGTGACAGCTCCATTGTCCTAATGGTTAGAGCAGAGGTTGGCAACCTGTTTTACATAGCATGCCACTTTTTTCTGAATTAATTACAAAATGAACATTCAGTGGCCAAGTAGTTAGAGCATCTGCCTCGGATGCAGGTGGTCGTGGTTTTGATTCCTGGCTGAGTCATACCAAAGACTAACAAAAATGGTACTAACATCTGCCTCTTTTGGTACTCAGCAAAAAGATGTTAGTTTTAAAAATGGTTGGTCTGGCATCAGGATATTGTCACTGGGTGGTACAACCTGTGACATGATCCCACAGTGCCAGGCTTCACTATAAACTGCAGACTGCACTTTCTCATCTTTAGATAAGTCAAGAGAAGCAACCATTCACGATTCTGTATGCACCCTTAAGAACTATTTAATGCACACTGAGACAAGTCATGGCAAAATCGAGACGACAAAATCTGAATCTGATATGTCCAGTGGTTGTGGTCCAGATAGAAAAAGCAACCAGACCTTTTTAGATCAAAACTGCCTCTTAGCTTCACTGAATTTGACAGTAAGGAAATTTATTCAATCATTTACTTAACCAGAGCAGTCATTAATCACATGACTGTTAGCTGTGTTGCTTTAAGAAGGAGAATATCAATCACATGGGGAATCCAATCTTTCTTCCTATTAAGGTATATGCATCCTTGGTATATGCAGGATACTTGTTATTCTCTCTACCTATTAGCTTTTTTTCTAATGTTAATGTGATTTTATTGTAAATTATGCATCGCCAAGAATACCTATGTGATTACATTACTTAAAGACCCCAGCCACCCCACTTTTTGATCATCTGCATTGGTTCACTCAATTTAAAAACTGCTGACACATAGTTGTGACAAGAGGAGATAATAGGCAAGAGTTATCGCCCTTTATATATCATACAGCCAGAAAAGATGAATTTTCATCTTTTAGTAGGGATTGATTCAGGAGGTAGCAGGTTTATGCTCGCACTGTTAATGTGATAAGGTAAATTTGCTTGGAGAAACATAATTATCATTAAAATTTGCTTTCTTGCTGCAGTGGTGTTCCGCATTATATAGGTAAATGCTTCCTGATTATTTTATTTTGAATGTCAAGATATAGTGTTGGGGATACAGTGGACAGATACCGCTCTGGTGGCCAAGTAGTTACAGTGTCCACCTCCAAATCAGGAGGTCGTGGGTTCAAACCCCAGTAGAGTCATAACAAAGACTAATGTCGGCCTGGTGTCGGGATAATATGACTGGGTGGGATATCATAATACATGTGTACAGCATGATGCCCCAGTGCTAGACATCACTATAAACTGCCATATTGCAGACATTGTAGCGATATAACTGAAAAATTGTTCATGCTATGTTAAAAATCCTAATCCCACAGTGGACAGGACAGATAATGGTGCTTGATTATGTTACTGTCTTGTGAATGGCAAGATCAGTATAAACACAGTGCTGGTTATTTTATATACAGTAGATAAATAATGCTGCTTGATTCCCTGTAAATAGTGAGACATTGTGTGACAGACAACACTGTTTAATCTCACCTGTGAACTGTGAGATACAGTGTGCGTGTTGCAGTAGGAAAATACAGTTAACTTAAATTTATTGTATCGTCTCACCTGTAAATGGCTAGATATAGTGTTTTACTTTCCAAAAGCAAAAATAACACAAATGGATGTTATGGTTTTTGCTAAAGTTTCTTAAAAGTCTTATATTTTAACAAAGTATTCAATTTGGATGAGGTGACTTTCCTTGTAGGAATAATATTGCTGTAGGACATTTAGGAACTTGTATCCTGATATTTTAAGTCTTGTTACAATACAGTCAGGTTAAATGTAAAACATTCATATGGATACATTCTGTATAATTATGTATTTTTGCATTTTTTTTTAAAATCCTGCTGAAAGCCATTTCCATAATGCTGGTATTCAAATCATTTTCTGTATTCACCATAATCATTTATAAAGTATATTAGATTGGTGTGTGTGTGTGTATGTATGTATGTATGTATGTATGTATGTATGTATGTATGTGTGTATATGTGTGTATGTATGTATGTATATATGTATGTATGTATGTATGTATATATATATGTATGTATATATTTTTTTTTCTTTACTTTCACAGGTTGTGGACTTTAAGAACAAAAATATATTGTACTATGATTCAATGGGAGGCAATAATTTACAGTGTTTAGAAGCCATCAAGTAAGTAATTCATTAGCAGATAATTTGGAATAGCCTATATAGAGCTGTAGAGACCTCCATTCCTGCTATATACTTCTGTCATGGTTGTACACTAAAGACAGTTATTTTGTTTCAGGGTATCAGTTTACATCCCATTGCAAAAAATCTAACAAATTTCATTGGTTCTTAAAATTACAGACATTAAATTAGTCTAGCTGTCTCCACAGAATGATAATTTGGTCTTTAAATTGACTTTTTTGTTGTAAGAACCATGAAATTTATTGTAATTTAAATGAATTCACTAGTATCTGCGATCACTTGGTTTTTTTGAGTCTTTGGAATATTTTACAAATTTAAAGTTTGCATTCAGCTTGCAAGAGACTGTCTAAAGCCTATTTCATGTGACAATTTTGTTTCCCTTTAGTTTTACAGCATCCACAGAACTCAAGTGTAATGCATGAAGAAATTAAAGTGAAAATATAACTTTATATAAGAAAGTTCCTGTAACTTGAGAAGTTCAAATTTTCCAATGTCAACAGCTTATAGAGAACCTGCACATAGTAGCTAGGGCGGAAACCAGAAATTTTGTTAGGGAATGCTAACTTCAAGCATTTAGAACAAACTGTTCTTGTGATATTGCCTCTGCCATGGATGTTCCGTGCACACTGATAAAACTCACCCAAATAGAGCCATTCATCCTGATTATTTGGTTGTTTGATGTATCCAGAAAGGCGTGATTAATATTTTGAAGATTAAGATTTTCTTTAGTTGTGTACATTTATGTCTTTTGTTGTTCACAAAGAAAATCAGGTAGTTGAAACTTGGGAGATGAATGAAATCCAATTTTGTAAAATTCTTATTTGCTCAGGACACCTTGGGTATGAATGCTTAAAGTTACATAGTGTTTGCATACTTTGAACACATTTTAAACAAATTCTTTTATGCCTTGTTGACTGGATTGCATAGTGGTTCCGAGGTTTTTTTGGTGGGGTATGGTCTGATGATGCTTATTAATCTGTCCATCCATCCATCTTTCCATCTATCTGGTGGCAAAACTGTTTTTATAGTTCACATTTAAGTCAAATCTTAGCACTGTTGCTTATAAAATCACTTGGGATGTAAATATTTCATGAGGAGTACTACATTGATCAATGAAAACTAGGTTACTGTGACCTACATTTCATAGTGCAGTGATTTGTGTTTAAGATTCTAGTTTGGGCTTTGTATTTTACTGACACTTTTGTTTGCAATCGTGTAATTTGGCACACATATGCATCTTGAGTAGTACAATACCCTTAGGTAAAAACTTGGTCTCAGTGGCTAGTATTTCCCACCCACTGGCCAGGGTTGACCATTTCATTATGCAGTCATTTTTAGATGGAATTGACTACAGAATCATGTTACTTTGTATGCATCATAACTAGTACTACACAATGAGTCAAGACTAGGTCACTGTGCAATATCTTTTCACCATTGATTTTGTGTTAACCTTTGCATTAGCTCCATACAATTTATACCATTACAAAAGAGATATGTAACTTCATACATGTACATAGGACACATTATAAGAAGTACAATTCTGTTTAGACAAAACATTTAAATCTGGTGAATCTGCCATTGGCATTTTTCTGGTTAATCAACTTTTCTGTGTAAACTACATGAATATGCATTTTTTATGGAGCTCAGGCCTTTCGTAGTATGCTAAATATTTTCACTAAATTATCATATACAGGATTCCTAATGGATTGTGAATTCTTATTGCCAATTGTGTTGCCTATTATAAAACTGATGCTAATACACAATGGATGTCACCACATTTCGGATCCATGCATCACTCCTGGAATTATCTTTCTGTCTCAGAAAATCTGGCTGATTTCTTTGGTCTTTGACTGTATGAATTCTGTTCTCCACAACCTGTATGACAGCATTACCAACATTGGATGATTTGTTTTTGTTTGATTAGGGATTTTAACCTAGCTTTAACAATTTTTCAGTTATGTTGCTATGATGTTTGTAGTGAGGCAGTTTATAGTGATGTCTAGCATTGGAGCATCATGCCACAGACATGTAGCATGATGTCCCACCCAGTCACATTATCCTGACACCAGGGCAACTACTTTTTGTAAGATCTTTGGGTATGAGTCGGCCAGGGATCAAACCCACAACCTCCCGCTTCCACGGCGGACGCTCTAACCACTAGGCCAATGGAGCGGTTCTTAAATGATTTGAAAAATCCCAAAACCCACAGGATTTATTCCATACTTTAAGGATTGCCCTACTGCAAGCCATGTTTTCTATTCCCCATCATAAATTGAAGATAGTTCAAGTAAAAGTGAAGAATTTAAGTGAAATTTATGTCTCTAACCAAGTACTACACAATACTTCGAATTTTTGGCAAAATTACTACTACCTCCTGTCAAGGGGCCCTGAGTGGTCTAAAGCGCTATCCATTATGGATCACTGCCATCTCACCTCTGTCTGTGTAGGTTTTAGTCTCATATTCGGCCAAGGTGGGTATGTGAGAAAGCTTGCCATTAGCTTCTCATGGGCCAGTGGTTCTTTCCAGGGGTTTTCCCATGTTCTTCCTCCACCATTAATACTGGCCGCCATGTATAGCCTATCGTGTGCTGAAAAATAGCATTAAACCCTACAACAACAACTGCCTAAAAAAAATAGAGCGAAATGATACAGTTATGTTGAGAAGGGAGTCGGAGGTCAAATTTTGTAATAAACAAAAACTCATCAACAGATTAAGTTCTTCAAGCTATGCAAGTTAAATATTATTGAAACAGAAAAATGAAAATCATCATATTTTATCAAAATAAATAAGATCTTGATTTGAAAAATAACTGCTCTTTACTTTGTGAATGACGTTAGATGGTAAATTTTAAAATAGCATTGGTAGCAAATCAGCTAATTCTGTTTAGTTTTCAGGTGAAATATTTAATGAGACAATTAATCTCTTCATGATTTCACCCATGCAATATTTTTACAGTATTTTGTTTTGACGTCCATTGACCTTGGAATTCTTAATAGTACTTAATTCTTTAGGTTTTATATTTATATTTTTACTGACAAACATTGTGTATTTGAAATCAGCAGGAACAATGACAGGTTTGTATTGTTCTATGTATATAAAAAAAACAAATGTTATAGTATAGATAAAGACTATTCAAGATTCACAAAGAAGTTTATTGGGAGAGAGTGGTAAGTGGGCTCAAATTCACGGCAACGTGAAGTTTACTCTGTTTTTCTAATACATTGTAGCAAAATTTCAGACATGAATATTTGATAATTTGTACATTAAAAGCAAAGGTTGTGAGTAGTAAAAAGTACATTTGCCTTGGAAAATGAATGCAAATATGCATTTATGTTTGAATTCCTAATCTGCTTGAATAATGAACATTTATGTACTTTTTCAGGAAGTATCTATGTGATGAAATGATGGACAAGAAGAAACAGAAATTCGATTTGTCGGGTTGGAAAACAGAAATTGTCAAGGTAAAACTTTCATCCTTACATAATTTAGGCAGTTCTAGCAGGTTTGATGTGTGCATATGCCATTTGAAAACATCTTTTTTGTAATGTTGATAATCTTTTTTTTGTCGAGGTGTCAAAGTTACTGTATTTCCCGGCCAATAAGTCATAGCAGAGTACAAGTCAGATTCACCTATTTTTGTAAATTTTCCATATACAAGTCGTTTCAGAGTATAAGATCAATAATGTGGCTTCGTATTTTACACTGGTAACTTCTGGTATCATATTAATGGTATCACTGTATAATATTCCATATTACCAGCAATCGTGAAATTGCATCACCGATGCTAAAATGCTTGATTTTACTTGAGTACAAAATTCTGTTATCAAATTGACACAGCTGAATAATGTTTGTTTCATTATGATATCCATTGCAACAAGAGCCACATGGCTGTGTACATGTATGTATGTACATGTTAATTAAAGGTCTAAAATGTTAACCTGATTATTCCAGTTGAAACTAGTCTTGAGTGCAAGATTCAGCAGATTAGATAAACTCGGTGAGGCTAGCAATAGAAAATGAGACTATCCATAGGGAAATCAGAAATGTGAAGAAAACTAAGTGACAGAAAGCAAAAGTTACAAACAAACAAAAATAAATAAAAATACTTTTTATTATACTTTTAACATTTGTGAAATGTATCAAATTTAGACAAATGAACAGTTTATAATACAAATATCTAACATGTCAATTTTAATTGAAAGCACATCAATGTTGCAATTCATTTTAATGCCTGTGATAATTCTAATTAAGAAAATAATAATTAAATCATTTCCAATATCAGAAAATTCCTCAAAGTTTTCGTCTTCAATATCTGAATGAAAAATGGTGGTTATCTCCATCTCATCATTCTCATCTGGCTTCTATCCCGCTGACAATGTATGCTTTAGCAAATCAATTCACCATAGCCGATTCTTCAGGAACCCATGCATCCTTAACCCAGTGTGTAGCATGCTGCATTCATTCCATGTTTGTGAAGCTGTGCTCGCCTGCTGTCATCCAATGTTCCCACAGCTTCTGAAGATCAGCTCTTTGAAACAGCAATTAACTGAAATGTCTAATGATTGTATTAACTTTTGTCATACAGGGGCGCCGAGTGGTCTAAAGCGCTTTCCGGATCACTGCCATCTCACCTCTGCGTTGGTTCGAGTCTTAAGATTCGGCTAATGTAGTTATGTGAGAAAGCTTGCCAGTAGCTTCTCGTGGGTCTGTGTTTCTTTCTGGGGGTTTTCTCAGGTTCTTCCTCCACCAATAATACTGGCCGCCATGTATAGCCTATCATGTGCTGAAAAATGGCATTAAGCCCTAAAACAAACAAACAAACGAAATTTTGTCATACCACCTGGGATGATATCTAACAATGTCTTCATGGTTTCAATCTTCACCTTTGTCTCGGCACTGATGTGTGCATGCATATAATCTAAAACGAGAGACTTCTTAGTGAAGAAAAGTTTAAAAAAAAAAAAAAGATCGATAATACTGTATTGCGATTTTGATTTTACAAAACTTAATAATTGTTGGTGAGAAAATACAATGATTTATGCATAAGTTCTATTATTGTCCTTACAATAGCTACTGATGTTTATTAACAACTGGACTAAGGAATTTACAGAACATCTAAATATTTTCGTTAATTCTTTTTTTAAAGTCTGTCACCATAACAAAACACCACATGCATTTTAAAAAGAGTTCTGAAATCTCTGATGTTTTCTTTTAAAACAATAATTACATCCCAGTACATGCTAAAGTGAAGACCACAAACCCTTGGTTAACTAGTCTTATTGTTTCATTATAATCATACAAAATTAAATATTTAAAAAATTGTCATTTTTTTATCATAAGTTTGAAAGTAACAGACTGTTAAATCGATTGGTGTGTGTGTGTGTGTGTGTGTGTGCTATCTTTTAAGTGTTTGTTCTTGACTTGGATATAATTAACATTTTATTACAAATCTATTCAGTGATATATTATCTTTATTGGTGAGTTCGAATAACAAGTATTGCATATGATTTGTTGTCCTTATATCCAATTATGTATGGACATTAGCTTCACTAGAACATGGATATATTTTTATTTCCTTAAATAGAGCCTCATTTTTTACTGGCAACCTTCTGTCGGTCCTTTCCCTCAATCTGGTTTCAATAAAAGTGCTAAGCATGTTTAATTACTGTGTAAAAAACACTGCATACCCATGTGGTTAGTGTGACAATGAACAATGTTAAGAATGAATTGTTTATTTAGAGGTGTTTATTGATAATGGAATATAGTAGGGTCATAATACATGACGATTATCACAGTTGTCCAGTAACACAAAATAGTTTTCTCTTTGCAAAAGCTACAAATAAAACCGCCTTGAATAAAAAAAAAAAATGGTCTTGTATATGGACAATTCTCTCTCTCTCTCTCTCTCTCTCTCTCTCTCTCTCTCTCTCTCTCATATACACACACTTGCATACACACTCACTATATATGATTTTAGTTTAAACCCATTTTTTTTTTTATATAGAAACTTTGTCAAATACAGTTATAAACATAGGATTTGGGGGATTAAGTAGGATGCGTAATCTACGCTATTTTATGAATAATCTTAGAACACTCAAGTTAACATGGATTACATCCCTTTGTAGGATCAATTAGATCAATGACAAAACTATGCTGGTAATCACTTGTATGTCCAACAGTTCACTAGAAAATCAAATATGAATGGACCAGTTGCTAAAATGTGATCAGGAAGAATGAGTTATAGTCAAAAGGGATGAATAAAACTAAATTATTTTAATCTCTTTAGGAACGAACAATATGCTTTGAATTAATACAGTACACTAAAGAGTATATGTTCTAAGTGGGCTATGTGGCCTGGTGAATTTTGTATCAGTAATTGTTTTCTTTTATTTCAATTTTGAGAAATAAGAAACTACATTGAAAATGCAAACTAAATATAACTTATAAATATAAACGCAGTCATATTAGTTTATAGCAATTTATTGACATAGTAATTTAACAAGAATTTGTACTTCTATGTGACCTGCTTCCGAATATGCCAATTATAGAGCAATTTGATTAACATACTGGGTACTGTAAACCATATATGCAGTAATTTTTTTCCTTATTTTTATGATGCTGATGCATGGTTAGTCTTGAAACTTATTGCATTTATTAATCATGGAGATTACACCTTGTCACAAGCAAAACAAAGTCTCAGTCATCTTTTCACATTGACCTTGCTTAGTTTTGGAAATATGCCTGTGGAATTCTTGTTGTAGGTATTTTCTATATATGTTAAAGTATCAAAGTAACTCAGCATGTAAGAATTGAGATTATGCACAGTACACAACTTTGTCACGCCACTTGGAAAAGATGTTCAAACTTAGGAAGCAGATCAATCATATACAGAAGCCCACTTTAAGTATAAATGCGGTCTTCAGAGCATAATGTTGTGTTATAGTCGTTTGTATACAGAAACCCACCTTAAGTATAAATGCGGTCTTCGGAGCATAATGCAGTATTATAGTCGTTTGTACACATAAACCCACCTTAAGTATAAATGCAGTCTTCAGAGCATAATGCAGTGTTTTAGTCGTTTCTACACAGAAAACCACCTTTAAGTATAAATGCAGTCTTCAGAGCATAATACTGTGTTATGGTCGTTGTATACAGAAACCCACCTTAAGTATAAATGCGGTCTTCAGAGCATAATGCAGTGTTTTAGTCGTTTGTACACATAAACCCACCTTAAGTATAAATGCAGTCTTCAGAGCATAATACTGTGTTATGGTCGTTGTATACAGAAACCCACCTTAAGTATAAATGCGGTCTTCAGAGCATAATGCAGTGTTTTAGTCCTTTCTACACAGAAACCCACATTAAGTATAAATGCAGTCTTCAGCACATAATGCTGTATTATGGTTGTTTGTATACTTGTGGAGTGGGGACATATTGATTTGGTCATGTCCATGCATCTGTTCTGAGAAGCTTGTTAACATGATGTTATGAGAAGCTTGTTAACATGATGTTCTAGAAGCTTGTTAACATGATGTTCTGAGAAGCTTGTTAACATGATGTTCTGAGAAGCTTGTTAACATGATGTTCTGAGAAGCTTGTTAACATGATGTTCTGAGAAGCTTGTTAACACGATTCCTCAAATACTATAGACACATACAATTTAGTAGGCATTATTGCATCCACGTATAGATGATATAATTAGAATTTTAAGGCCATTTTACTATTTTTAAATTCTTTTTACACATTTTTGTTTTCTTTTATTTAAAGAAAAAGCTTTGTTAGCATGATTAAGCAAAATGAACTTGAATTAGATGAATGACATTTGTATGCATCTGGAGATAACTTGATTAGAATTTCATGCCATATTAGCATTTTTTGAAGACTTTCATGAGTTTTCAGCTGCAGTGGGTGCATATATGTTAACAAAATAAAATTTGGTTTTTCCTTATTATTAGCTCAATTGTTCATAAATCATAAGAGCTTTTGGGATGGCTTGTCTGTCAACTGACATAAGTCCATCTGTTAGATCAAGTTTGTTATCACTAGTGTGCCCAATCTTCATCCAGTGATACTACACACACACACACACACACACATTCATTCCATGGTCTAGTTTGTCTTTGATGAAATTGGTGATTCCAGGACATCTATTATTGTCAATACAGCATCCAGCATGAAACTCCTTACTCCTCCTGAATGAGTGGCCATATCAGCATGGGGTTTTCACTAAAAGACTTTTAATGAGTCTGGTTGATCCTAACCGAAAATGGTGTCATTTTCATATCCAAAATATCAATGAGAGTAGCCATCTTTCTAATTATCTTGTCACTATTCCTCCTAAACAGAAAGTCATATTCTACCTAGGTTTTCTACCAGTATATTTTATGGCATCTTGTTAGTCCCAAGTGAAAATATTGAGTGTCCTCATGGACATCTACTATGGCCACCACAATGACCATTCTTAAAGTCATGGTATTGCTGCCCTCAAGAATGAATGGTCATATCAACATGCGGATTTCACTTCTTAGAATGTCTAGTTTGTCCTAAATGAAAGTGTTCCAGTCAGATGTCAAAAATGGCTACAGTGGCAGCCATCTTAAAACTCCTAAAATGCCTTCTACACAGAATATCATATTGACATGGGGTTGTGACTTTTCATGTGTCTAATTGCGTTTAAGTGAAAATGAGGCTACTTGTACATCTAATTATAATCAAAATCCTATCATTGCAACTTATCCAGAAGTTAAATCAACATGATTTTTTTTTCTGCAAAAGACTTCCTATGAAGTCAGTGTGGTGTTAAATGAAAATGGTGTTGATGTGACAGACAATATGGCCATAATGGAAGCCATTTATGAGAATCTTCTTATTGCTCCTGAACAGAAATGTATATCAACATGGGTTTTCACCATGTAACTTATTTAGATATCTAGTTGATCTCAAATGAAAACCTTGCCAATCTAGCTGCCACTATGATAGCCAGATTGCCAATTTGAAAATCCACTGGCACACGGGAAGCAAACTTTCTCACATAGCCTGATATTCAAACACATGCAGATGAGTGCTTTAAACTACTTAGTCCCCCGGGGACCCCGACAAAATTTTCTGATTACCAGTGTTCAGAAGTAGTAACTGTAGTAAGACTTTATCTGGCTCATTTGGAGTTCTTGTCTAGTAAAGTTTTAACTCTTTGGTCTCAAGTGTCTTGGAGATGAAGGAAGACAGAGGAAAGATGGGAGGATAACATCTCAAGAGTGGACAGAACTGAAGCTGAGTGACACAGTGAGATTATCAGAGAACAAATTGGAATGGAGGAAGCTGGTTGTCAGGTCATCAGTGGTGCCCCAACGGTCGGCAAGACTAAGGGATAGATAGATAGTCTTGAGTTGCAGTTCAGTGCTTGGAAGAAATAACACACGTGACATTTGTTTCCACCCAACAGAGAAACCATCTCTCATGTGAATCATGCAACAAGAATAAATATCACATATTTCTTGACATTGTACTATGCAGTAAAAAAACAAATGCCCTCACACAAATCCTGTAATAATAATACTTTTCATTTATTTAAGGATATTCCTCAGCAGATGAACGGAAGTGACTGCGGAATGTTTGCATGTAAATATGCCGAGTACATTACTCGTAGAGCACCAATCACATTCACACAGGTAGGTTTCAAAGTATATTGTCCTGTTTAACACTTAACATTTTAATATTTGCTTTGAAAACCACTTTTTAAAGTCACATATTGTCTAAGGCTGCAACGTTTTAAAAAAACTTTTAAATTATACACTGTTTAGAATAAATGACACAACTTTATTTAATCAGAATGAATAGATACAAACTCATCTTTTACACCCTGTCTACCAATTAAGCTTACTGAATTCTGCAAGATACACAGCTTGTTCCATTTGATGTACAATAACTTGCATCCTTTTGGATTGTTGTGATATTGTATTCTTCTGCTACATATATGCACGTGATGGAAAAAAATCTACTTTGTAACATTGTTTACATCCTGCATATGAGCATGAGTATTATCAACAGCGTAGAAGAAGCTAGTAATACATTTGCTTGCGAGCTAGAAATGGTGTTTGTCCAAAATTGTCTGTTACTAAGATGTTCAAAGATAAATAATGTTGTTTAAAGAAAGAAATTGGATCAAAATAATCAATAAATCAGCATGACATGTAGTAAAGTTATGGAATCTGTAATACAACCAGGTTTTGTCAGCTTATTTTTATTGGGGATGCCACATTTGATATAAAAATCCTTCATACTTCAACAAAATTTTAATGGAAAAGTTATTCTAAACAGTCTTTGTAAGCAGAGATGTGGTAGTGTACAGTTTAATAAATACCTGTAGCTGTGTTGTCATTAATTGTCACAAGTAAGACTGATTACACAGTTACAAATTTTGTAAACATTTAAAAGCAATGAACTCAAATAAACCATTTACACATTATATTGCAGCCTCAATTTTGACTTAACAATACATTTGCAGGCAAGTCATAAGGTTGTTCATAGTTTGTCCCTGCACTAACATCTTAGCAGCACAAATGACAGACACGACAACAATCACCATGACAACTGTTTGTTATGGATATTAAGAATGTCTGTACAATAATGGCTGTATTTATGTATGTTTTAGTGTTTAATGGAATGTCAGTACAATAATGGACATTTTGTGTCTGTTAAATTTTTATAAATAATTAGATAAGACCAGCAAAGACTGTTAAAACTAATTTCCTTTGGAGCACTTGTCCATTATGTGGAAGTGACCTCAAATATTTTTGCTTTCTTCCTTGGTTTAAACATACTGTTTTTTTTTTTTTCTTTTCTTATCATTAATGGCTACACAGAGCAGTCACAGTTTATGTCGATCAATCATTTAACCGTTGGTCCACCCTGAAATAATATTTTGGTCCTTTATTTTAAAAGGATAATATTTCTGGTGTTTATATGTAGATCTTCATCAGAATGTGCCCACAAATGGATAGGGCTTAAACAAAAACCTGCGAGATTGAAGTTTAGGTAGATGCATGGCAGGGTCATGTTGCAGTCATGTATATTTTACTTGGGTGGTCAGTGATTAACATGTTTGGCAGTGTTATTTACTATGCAGTGGATAAACTGTTGTGATATCACACAAAATAATGGGGTTTAGAATATATTAAATGGTGCTATATCCACAGATGGATTATCACATTTAGCACACATATTGAGCTGTGCAGGTAAAGCACCTGTGGTGGGGGTGGGGGTAAAAGGTAAGAGATAAATGTCACAGGTTGTTAGTGCAGAGTGGTATTGTTGTATGTGTAGATATGTATTTATAGATTTTATAGCTATTAAAGTGAGCAGTTAGAAGCGGTTTAAATTGCAAGTCTGATGGGTACATAAACAGGATTCGCTAGGATTTATTTGCCTTCTTGTTTATCAGTCAAAACATAACACTGAAAAAAATTTAATAGATAACCAAATATTGACAAAGACATGTCATTTGAAAATCCTGTATTAGCTTTATAAAAACAATGAAGACTACGACAAGTCATTTGATTCAGTGCAGAATTCACTCAGTAGCTTTTCTCAAGTAATAAATATTCTGTTAACTATGGACAAATTTTAATAACATTCTGAGAGACGTATGTTTTGCAAATAGACAAAAGTAGATTTTTATAAAGCAAGATATGCTGATTCATCAGTATTCTTGAAATCATGTGTTGTACAGATGTTTTTAATTTTTCAGGAACACATGCCCTACTTTAGACGGCGGATGGTGTATGAGATATTGACTAAAAAACTTTTGTGATAAATTTTCATCGTTTGTCTCATCACTTTTCATTGGACATCAGAAAATCTCAGTTTCATCTCAGAGGTTGTTCATATGCTATGTTTATCTTCCTGGATGTGTACTGCGTTTGAGAAAACTGACATTGCTGGAGCCTGTCATGGATGTGTACTGTTTCAGAGAAAGTTATTATTACTGGAGTCCTTCATGGATGTATGTTGTATTCAGGAAAGGTGATATTGCTGGAGCCCTTCATGGATGTATGTTGTATTCAGGAAAGATGATATTGCTGGAGCCCTTCATGGATGTGGTAGATTGTCTTGATTGAAATTCATGTGTGAGAGAGGACAGAAAAATTGTTTCTTTCAATGGCAGCAAAAATATTTAAATCATCTTGTTGCATGACTTCATCATGGACATCAGCATGATGCACACCATTCTATTTTCATCAGAACATTTTCATTTGCAAAGATGGGTTTGTCATGTGTTATAAGTTACGGATATATACAACTGCGGGGCAGGACATCTGTTTATTTTCTTCAGTCTATTCATGGAACCTGATGTTAAAAAAAGTCAACCAGGCTTCTTAGTGAAATTTTGCAGACACATCTGATAAAAACTGACTTGGTGTTCTATGGCAGAACATTTCTTTGATAGCTGTGTTGAGCTGAGGCAGTTTGAATAAAGTGTCTTGCTTTAAGACACTGATCAAAAGCACAGCAAATAAACACTGTGCCACAGTTACTGTCAATAAACAACATTTATTATTCCTTCCACTTTGGTCTTGTATTCCCTGCTAATCATGTCAGAAAAACCTACAGCTCGACTGGTTTAGAGAAATTAATTTAAATGATATCCCTCACAGTGCTAATTTAATCCTCAACAGATCTGTGACCATTCATTTTACTTTATATAGACATGTTATTAATGAATTTGTTTTCCTGAAGAAAACAAAATTCATGTTAGTTTCATTAGATGCAGACCTGTACATGTTAAATTTGTAAATACATGTTTATATTTTTCATGCATTCAGTTCTCAAAAATATGTTGTGAAAAACATCCATGTAAAAAATGATGACTGAGACATGTGTTGTTTATGAGTCAGTAATAAATATAAGACTTCACTCTTAAATAGGGTGTCATCTCACACTATAAACTTTATTAGTCCTAAGCAATTAATATCTATCAGATATATCAATGTCTATATAAAATATATTTTCCAAAATTAAAATCGGTGATTACATGTATCAGCAATTTTAAAGTTTAGGTTCCTGTAATAGCGGTTTTTTGATTCTCTTTATATGGGCATTATTCTCAATACAAATTTCAGAAATTCTGAGACTGTATCCTAGTTACACATTGGCTTGTATTCTTTATTCCTTCCAGTTTTGTGTACAATTATCAATTCTTTAACAATGCTGAAAATCGTGTCATGACTACTCCATAGTTATATTGACTTGAGCATAGGGCTGTCAACGGGTAATCGGGTACCCGACCATAGTGAAAAACCCGGGCATTGAAAATTAATGACGAGTACCCGTTCACATAAATAAGTTGTCGACAACACTATCAAAATATTATATATCATCAGCAGCACGCTGCTCTGAGTATTCAGAGTTTCCTCTGACCCTTGCCACCCCATTTTTTATATTTGGACATTCAAGTTGGGTTGTAGGGTCAGAGTGCATTTCCGATAATAAAAAGTTGGAATTCGCTGACACAATTTGCTGTCGGCATAGGGTAGCCACTTACATGCCGGCCCAGCAAAATTAAACAATCTTTCTGCATAAAATCAATAGGAATATGATTTATTTTCTCAAAAATCGCGAGCATAGCATTTGTTTTGCCTTTCATCCGCTGACAGACAAGACTAAAGTACATCATTGCTGAAATTTGTCCTGGATCTGGCTGTTTGCATTCTTAGTCAAGTGACTACACAAATCTCTCAACCTAGGTCATACAGTCACGTGATATTGACAATAAGCAAAATTCCAAAAGATGTTGTACATATAATTTGGACATATTATATAGAAGCCACATTAATAAATATAGTCTGTTCTCTCCTCACTATGCCATGCATATTCTATAAATAGAATTTTAGGAAAAGTAGAACAAGGTTTGCTATAAATAGAACATGCTACTGTAGGAAAGTACAAGTCCACAAGCAAGCGTACTCGTATATTGTAGTTACATAAAGCGGTCTTTTCTAAAATAGGGTCTGTGGGATTAATGGAATGTTAATAGAAATGAGATGTTTGGAAAGTGGATATCCCGAAAAAGCGTAATCCATATACGTTTACGTGTAACACATAATTTAGTGGGAAAAAAGTTTGTTGGTCAAGGGTTGTACATGTAGTTCATGTTTTAACAAGTACCCGGGTACCCGTTAAATGGATCAACAGGTACCCGGGTAAGTTTTCCATGGTTTTTGACAGCCCTACTTGGGCTTTTCATTTGAAGACCTTTTCTGCTATCTCGTTAATCCTAAATGAAAATGATTTAGAACTGTCATCCAATATGACACCAAATTGACCATTTTGAAAATCCAGAGGATGGTCACATTGATGTCATTTGGCTCTCACTCCTAAATATGTTTTCTGTTGGACTGGTTTTAAGATAAGGGTATTTTGTAGGGCTTTTTAACATTCTTTTGATGATTAGTAACTATAATGTACTAAGCACTTGAAGTGCTGGACAAATCTGACTCGGATGCACAAATCAATTTCAAATATTTTGTTTAAAATAATTTTCAACTGGGAAGGTAGTAGAACTGTACCGATGTCACTTTTTGCCGATTATGCCGATACTGCGTATGGTCGATTATTAAAATTCCCAGTACCGATTATGAGACTGATTATTTCATTATCACAGTATATATACTTGCGTATAAGCTTAATAATTTAGGAAATAATAAAGGCCTGGAAGAGAGGGGTGGGGTGTCGGCTTATCCGCAGGCCAATGTCTAAACTTTACCATTTTTAGGTCTTTTTGTTGACTTGTAATGGCTATAAATCTTGGAACATGAAACAATAATTTTGTTGACTGTAATGGCTATAAATCTTGGAACATGAAACAATAATTTTTTCTGTGTCTTAAGATGTTGGCATGTTAAAAAAGTAACTTTCGGTGACAGTTTATTATTAAACTGTTATAAAATACTATGATTGATTTTTCTTTTATTATTTTGCATGTGCATATTTTCTGATTTCTCCAACACGAAATTAAATAAAGGTAAATATAGACTTCATAATTCGTGGGCTGGGGAGACCATGTACTATAATGTACAGTACTTACACAGTGCAAAGCTTGCATAGCGTCACGTAATTCCATTTTTATTCCCAAATATATTGAATGCAGATTTTGCTTTATTCATTGTTTTCGACCAGATTGCATTCTTCAAGATAACATTTCAGATAGTCCTTAATAGTTGTTTCATCACCTCTCACTAGTTACTCATTTTCAATGATAAAAGTGATCCTACAAATTGATTCAATATGTTTAAACAGGTACGCATGTTTGATTGTAAAAGGCACATAACCATCATAATTTACATGTTCACGAAGAGGGGTAATAATAAAAGCTAAAATTCTCATATAGATCAACTGAGATCAAGATCAATCAATTTTAGTTTTGTCTTTTGGCTGAACAAACATCATAACTTTCCACACAATGGAAAGCTTGATGTTTCAGCGTCTCCTTTGATGATTGTCGGCGAATTTCTCTATAGTTTTGCGACAGCAGTACAGGCCAGTTAATCATTAAAATGCCTGTAAACTGGCATGTGACAAGAGGAATTTTTAACGCTAACTATACCAGTACATTGATGCAGAGGCGTAGCTAGAGTGTTTGGAGACCGGGGACAAGATTCATTTTTATGTTCCCGGGTTCTTCCTCCACCAATAATACTGGCCACCATGTATACCTATCGTGTGCTGAAAAATGGGGTTAAATTCTACAACAGCTACAACAACAACATTTAACGATGGTAATTAACATTGATATATACGGTCTAAAAATGCCAGATGTTAACTCGTGTAAGTTTCTTTCATGGGAATGGCGCTGTAGCATTGGAGTTAAGCATTTGTAGTGATCATTCTTGGGATTTAAATTAATTGTGGACGGTTTTATTGTTATGGCTTATGTTTTTGTTCTGGTTTATTATTTTATTTTTGGATTGTTGCATAGGTAAAAAAAATCATTAAATTACGTGAATAATGTTTAAACTTAACATTCTATTTAGTGAAGATGCGAATTCTTTATAGAAAAGTAATTATTTCGTCACAACAATAATTCACAGGTGATGCAAGAGAACATGTAGGACTGTTCTTGTTTAGAAGAAAATGAAAATCGAGGACATATGTAATAATTGGGAGTTCTCAGCCAATCATAAGCAGTGGTAGTTTACAGCAAGTGTGTTAAAACAGTAGTTACTTTTAGGAATATATTGTCTTTCAATTAATACCCAAATCAAATGTTTATTCCTTAGTTTCCACTATTTAATTCTGTTTTAAAATTCAAGCCATGTCAAGATGAATCTTATAATTGAAATTATATTTTGGAAATTTATTTGCATCAGCACCGATTATTTCTGCCGATACCGATTATACTGATTGTTCTAATAATCGGCCCGATTATGAGTACGGGCAATTAATCGGTACAGCTCTAGGAAGTAGTGCTAATGTTAGCAATGAAAGACGGGGACAATCGGTTGAACAGAAGCACACATGAGGTGATGCATTTTCGCTGCAAGACTACTTATGTTATGTAGCTGGTCATAAATGAAATTACTGCTCAACTGATCTTCTGCACGGCTGCCCTGGTCGCCAGCTTGAACATTTTCTCTCTTGATGTTAATGACATAGGGTTTTCACAGAAAGACTTTTTGTGATATCTTGTTGTCATGGATGAAAATGTTCTTCATTGGATATCCATTATGGCTGCAAAGGTAGCCATCTTAAATGTATTTTGATATCACTACAACTAAAGTAGATGAGTATCATGGATTTTCACTGACTTCTGATATTGATTAGTTGGTTTTAAATGAAAATGGTGCAAATTAGTCATCCAGTTTCATGACCATGATGCATATTTTTAAGACTTGTTTTTTAACCACTCCGGTGGCCAAGTTGTTAGAACGTCCACCGCGGAAGCAGGAGGTTATGGATGTGATCCCCAGCAGAGTCATACCAAAGACTTACAAAAATGGTTCTGACAGCTGCCTTGCTTGATGCTCAGCATTAAGAGGTTAGTGTTAGGACTGGTGTCAGGATAATGTGACTGGGTGGGACATCATGCTACATCACTATAAACTGCCTCACTGCAGACATTGTAGTGATATGGTTGAAAAATATTTAAAGCTTAAAAATCCTAATGAAACAAACAAAAGACTTGTTTTCATCTTGATATGTAAGCAATAGCAACATGTGGTTTTCTTTCCTGTCTTTTTTTTTTTTGTGGTCGTAAATGAAATTGGATTCATTCAAACCTTTAAAATGGCCATTATGGTAGCCAAACGTAATAACTTCTTACAGCTATTTCTCATGAACAGATAGCCAAATATACATGGGGTTTGCACAAAAATGCTTCTTATAATATTTTGTTGGTCCAAAATATTTTCCATTTTAAAATGTCACCATGACTACTGCTGTTGGATATATGGTCATATTGACATTGGGTTTTCATCAGAATTCGTCTCACTATATGTTGATGTCCCCTTACTGATTCTGATGCCAGGGAGACCCAAAATTTGACATATCTTGTTAACAGCTACTTTTCTGAACAATTGGCCATACCAACATATTAAAACAAAATCTCTGTTGTATCATACAAGTTGTTCCTCATTTCAAATAAGTTTACCTCCTAAATGGCTGCCTTGATGGCCAGCCTAAAATCCTATAAGACTTTCTCAATCGTAATGGTTGTATTGATATGCAGTTCTCACTGATCTCTGCAGTGCCATCAGATAAAAACATTGTCAGTTCTGTCTTGCATGGATTATAGTATTAGTTTGTTTTCACTAAAACACTTCCAGACATAAATAATTGGTTCTAAATGAAATGGTGTAAATGTGACCACCAACATATCATATTAGATTTTCTTTTCAAATTCTATTGGAAAGAATTATGTCCTGCACTTAAAAGTATCTTGGGGAAAATGTTAAATCAAACATCTTAGAAAATACTTTTCTTACCATATCAGGAATTTCTCAAAAATGTTTCAATCATTAGAAGTTTAAAAGAATAAAATGACAGAATACATTGACGCATCCTGTAAATTCTTTTTTGGCTAGTAAAGGGTTAGTCCTTTAGATGATTTGCTCTTCTTGGAGCCATATGGTGACAGTTGGGGTAGGCATACATGCCAACCATTATGCTTTTGGAGTAATCATTACACATTTTTTTCTCACTAAATTACATGTTATGTGTAGATTTGAAAGGGATTACTGTTTCTTTCTCGGTATATCCACCTTCCCAAAAATTCAATTATTTGTTTTCACGTTTTTATTAAAATTCCATTAATCCCACAGACCGTATTTTAGAAAAGACGGCTTTTATGTAACTACATGTACAATATAAGAGTATGCCTGTCCGTGGACTTGCATGCATTTTCCTTACAGTATCATGTTCTATTTATAGCAAAGCTGGCTATACTTTAAAACTTTCGACCTCAAATTCTATTTATAGCATCTGTATGTCTTAGTGATGAGATAACAGACTCATTTTCAAATTTTAATCTTTATGTGCAGATTCTTTGTTTTAATTTATATTTACTGCAGAACCAGTCTAAAGGTATTTGGCGCTAAAAAGTATATTTTATTTTAGTCGATGCATATTTGAGATAAAAAATATCTCCTTTCAAAAATTTCACAGATGGATTAGAGATAGCCCCCCCAAAAAATGAAGAAAACAACAACAGAATCCTCTAAATATGACACAAGTGCAGCACCACGTAACATCTATTTCAGGCCATGTAGAAAGAATTTTAATATTTAGCGCTAAAAGTCAAATGATGGATTCTAGTCAATGTGTGTGTAAAGCTAAAAGTGTTACATGTGAAAACTTTAAACAGTAAAGGATGTTTAAAGACGAGAGGGGCAAATAAATCATTGTTTAGCATGTTATATGTGGATTATGCCTTTTCTACCAGGATTCCGCTTTTTGACCTCTTGGATTATGCTTTTTCCTCGTCAGGGGTTGGCATGTATGGGTAGGATCTCAAAACAGTAATGGGAATAATAGTTTGCTTTTCAGACATGAAGAATGCAAAAGGAAGTTTAATAAAGATTCTATTAATGGTCTCAAAGGAAAGTTTGGTTTAAAAAGCATTCACACATGAAGAATTTAAAAGATTTTAAAAATTGAACCAGTCCTCCATCAGATGTCGATGTTGTTACTACAGTACAAGTAAAAGGCCAACTTCACAAAACTGCATTCCAGAATTTGACAAAATTTCCCAGAAAGAATCCGTATAAAAAGGTCTTTCAATACAGATGATTCTAACACACTAGAAAAGAAAATAGAAAAAGCTCTAAATGAGTTCTTTTCTTAGCCATTAAACAGAATTTGAGGAGGCCCCAAGTTGCCAATGTCTAAAGCGCTCTCCATTTTGGATCACTGCCATCTCAATTCTGTCTGTGTGACTTCAAGTCTCTGATTCAGCCAATATAGGTATGTGAGAAAGCTTGTCAGGAGCTTCTCGTGGATCGGTGGTTCTTTCCATGGATTTCCCCGGGTTCTTCCTCCACCATTAATACTGGCTGCCTTGTATAGTCTATCATGTGCTGAACAATGGTGTTAAACCTTGCAAACAAAAACAGAATTTGACCCCAAATTAGAAGTATATTAAATATGAAATGCTTTCAAATTTGTATAAATGATATTGATTCACTTTAGATTATACATACATGCCAACCATTACGCTTTTGACGTAATCATTACGCTTTTTCCCACTAAATTCCGCGTTACGCGTTAACGTTTATAGATTACGCTTTTTCGATATATCAATCTTGCGAAAAAAAAAAAAAAATTTCGTTTTTATTAGCATTACTTTATTTTTTACATACTGTTTTATTTTTAATTAAAAAATACCCCGCTTCTACATAACTGCGATATACGAGTATACTTGTCCGTGGACTTTCCTAATATTCATGTTCTATTTATAGCAACTATCATGTTACTAAGATACTTTCAAACTTTTGACCTCATATTCTATTTATAGCGGCTTAGTGAGGAGAGAACAGACTGGTTTCTATTTTGTTTAAATCATTATGCACATACTCTTTGTTCTAATTTTGTATAGTGCAGAACCAGTCTAAAAGTTTTTTTTGCGCTAAAAAGTATTAAAAAATTCTCAATGCGTTTATGAGTGCAAAAAATATCTCTTAAATAATTTCACAGATGGGTTAGAAAAAGTCAATAATAAACAAAGCAAAATGTAATCAATCCTCCAAACACGACGAGGGCATCATCACGTGACGTCTAATCGTTGGCGCTAAATGGCTTCAGATGTTAAGATGGATTCTAGTCTTTGTGTATGTTAGAGCACATTTTTTCCCCCAAAAATTTCGCAGATGGATCAGAAAAAAAGCAAAACAACGAGTCCTCCAAAGATTCAAAGATAAATATATGAATGGCATAATACAGCGTTCCATTCTAGGACAGCATCATGCTCATTGCAGACTGTGCGGAAACGATTTTAGCATTGGTCATGGTGGTAAATTTGATGTGGAAAAACACATGAAAACAAGGAAACACATCGAATTAGCTCGCATTACGAACTCTAATACTAAGGTAACTTCTTATTTACAGCAGAGCTCAAGTGCAGACTTGAATACTATAAATGCTGAGGTGTTATTTACCGAGTTTTTAATAGAACACAGACTACCCTTAGCGGTAGCAGACTATGTTGGTTCCTTGTTCAAGCGGATGTTTCCTGATTCGAAAATTGCGGAAAAATATGCTTGTGCAAGAACAAAATCATCTCACATTGTTTGGTGCCTAGCAGAAGATACTTCACTTAAAATTGCAGAAGCAATGAAAATTGGGCCGTTTAGTATTGCCACAGAGGGGAGTTGTGATTATGATGATAAAAAGTTGTACCCAGTATGTGTTAGATACTTTGACAGTGAAAAAGGCAAAGTCATGAGTGTTCTTCTTTCTTTACCAGAATTAACAGTAGATTCCACTGGACAAAACATTTTTGATTTGCTTGACAATGTTTTGAAGAAACATGACATAAGTTGGCAGAACTGTATGGGGTTTGCAGCTGACAGTCAAAAAGCTTCAAAAGTGTTAGATTCTCTGTCAAGAGATATCCCTTTCTATTGCCACCCTTGTCTAACTTGGATCATCTGGAAGAAGAATTCCTGAAGTATCAAGTTGGGATTCTACCTGACAATATACTTAATGCAGATAGAGTTGATGTGCAATGGCACCTTATTTCCCAGCTAAAAGACTCTATCACTGGAAGAAACAAATTTCCTCTTCTTTGTCAGGTTATGAAAGGAATATTGGTTCTTTACCATTCTAATGCTGACTGTGAGTTATTGTTCAGTGTTGTTAACAAAAATAAAACTGAATTCAGGTCCAGGCTAAGTAACCCGGTACTGAGTGCTCTACTGGTATGCAAAACATTCATGGCCTCAGCTGGTACAAAATGTTTTGAAATGCAACATAACAATCTGTTGCTTTCTAAAGCTAAAAGTGCTACATATGAACACTTGAACCATTAATGAATGATAAAAGACGAGAAAAGCAAATAAATCATTGTTAATTGTAATTGTAGTATGTTATATGTGGATTACTCTTTTTCTGCTTGGATTCCTCTTTTTGACCACTTGGATTACACTTTTTCCTCGTCAGGGGTTGGCATGTATGTAGATATGACTACCAATACTAAAAAATGTCAAATCTTAAATAGAACCAAATTTTACAGAAAACATCTTGTAAATGAAAGTGTAAGTTTCTACTTAATATGGCTATCATTACTAAAAGTAGAAAAAACCTTGAAATTACATTTTTGAAAACTTATCAAATTTAAGCAGGCATCATGGCATGAAGGCTTATAGATTTGCAGAATTGATGCAAATATGATTAGATGTGAAGTTACTGAACAACTTGTATTTTGCATTTAATGATACATTTAGGGACATGAGAACCTCACACTTAAAAATGTCACTTGACCATTAAAAAAAGACTAATGTTTTGAAAATCATAAAAGTTACAAGCAAAATCTGATTATAAAGACAATTAGTAAATACAGTGATAAAATTTGTTTTCACAGTAAATAATGGCATAAAACTAAGCTGTATTAAGTTTTCAGAGAGATTATTTAAATATTTCAAGATTATTATATTATGAGGGTAACAATGCTGATATCAAGAGATAATGTGTAATTGTTTTCAAGTTTGGATGAATTCAAGTTTAACCAACTCTCAGAAATCACACATGCTTGAAAGATTTGAAGCTGCAAATTGCTGAAAGCAAATGTTCCTTTTGTTTGTTTGTTTGTTTGATTAGGATTTTTAACGTAGCTTTAACAATTTTTCAGTCATATCACTACGATGTCTTCAGTGAGGCAGTTTATAGTGATGTCTAGCACTGAGACTTCATGCCGCAGACATGTAGCATGATGTCTCACCCAGTCACATTATCCTGACACCAGGCCGACCAGTCCTAACACTAACCTCTTAATGCTGAGCGTCAAGCGAGGCAGCTGTTAGCACCATTTTTTTAAGTCTTTGGTATGACTCAGCCGGGGATCGAACCGACGACCTCCCGCTTTCGGGGCAGACGCTCTAACCACTAGACCACCGGAGTGTTCCTTTTGTAAATGAATGTCATGTTGGCTTGGCGATAACACCCAAAGACAATTTGTCATATCTTTTGCACCACTTTAAATGAATGACAAGAGAACAGAATATAATACATCTCTGTGTGATTCTAAAAATCAATTGCTCACAAAATACCCAGGTGGGAACAATTTATGTCAAAAGAAGAAAGTAAAATACACCAAATTGAAAGAAGGGCTGATTGAACAATCTAACACAAAATCATAAACAAGTCAGAACAGGATTTCCCTATTGAAGAGTTTGTTAGTTACATGGATGACAACTGACAGACATTACTAATATGCATGCATATGAAAAGGAAAACAGTAGATACAAGTACATTTAGACTGGGGCAAAAGTCTTCTTAAAATAAGCTTGGGCAGCAGAAATAAATGCAAACCATTGAGATAACATGCATGATTCTTTCAGAAAGAACTTCAAATAATGAAAACCTGAAAAGATACAATTTTGTGAGGACAATTTGTTTTACAACAGAAAAATTGATGATTTACAAGAAAAGGAAATAGCATTTATCTTAATAAGACAAAACCTGTTGGTGGAAAGGTTTAACAAAACTCAGAAGTTTAGAATGTGAAAGTAGTGTACACAAATTGAAAAACTAAGAAAGGATCAATGTTTGAGCGAGGAGCTAAGTTGGCTGAGTGGTTGAAGGCACATGCCTTTTTAGATCACACACCTAACCTCAGTCCACATGGGTATGCATCTCAGCTCAGCCAGCGTGAATATATGAACGTTTGACAGTAGCTTAGCATGGGTCAGTGGTTTTTCCCGGGATTCATCATCCACCAAATATACTGGCCACTATGTATAGCAGACCCACAAAACAAAAAACTTTTAAGCAATGCTTATTGAGGGATACAGGAATAAGTTGATCACCATAGATCAAAGAATGTGAGTTCGGTTGAAGCAGCTAAGGAATAAAACAAAAAAATATGACTTAATCTCTTTGGTTACCTGACAGTAGATATATTTTGAATTTATTAAATTTAAAACAATTGAAACAAAAAAAATAATCTTTGCAAAGTTCTGCCTTTCAGACTTAATTTTGTAATTTGTAAAATCAGTTAATTTTCAGTATTTGAGACAATTTGCAAACTGGAAAAACTAGGGAGAGAATCCAGCTGAAGCTGGAAATGAATGATGTACATGTTGCAAAAGCATACTTCTTGTCCAGAGGAAAAGCAATATTTGTGACCATATAAAAAAGGTCCATACAACTTTTTAGTTATTCCATTCAATACATTCCCTGATCATGTCAATGTTTGGAAGATGCTGTGCTGCCTCAAATCCAGCGATTGTAGAAAGATGAAATTCATCTTAACCAAACTTTTCGCAACCTTTCCTCTCATACACTCTCACCACTTCTATGTGACTTTGGTTGTCAACCAGTTTTTATGCTTTCACTTAAAATGATCTACATGTTATCCAATACATCTCACAGAGTTGGGAGTTAATCTTGTTAATTGTTCCAGCATCCATGGTAGAGTATTGAGTGCTAATATATTTACTATATGTTACAGTCCTTATTTTCTGTTGTTGGGGGAGGGGGTTACATTAAAGTGAATATTTCGCAGTTGTTGATTTAGGGTTTGTTTGCAGGGTTTTTTGCTGACCATTTGCTCCAACATGGTATTATTGGTGCCAGTTTGTGTTTGTTTTCTTATTCACTGCTATTATTTACTCGTGTGTTTAGTAATACGCATTTACTTTTGTAGGTGATCACTTTCTAATTTTTATTTCTCCAAAATGTTTCCTTCATAAAAATTGGCCATATTGACAAAATGGGTAAGATGTTTAAGGCAAATGAGGAAAAGCATGTACAAAATTTAAAGAATGACTACTTCACACAGATCAGAAGTTCAGCTGTCTCTTCCTTAAACCCGTTTCAGAATATTCCGCCAATTCCCATTTTGATAGGAACACTGGATCCTTTGAAGTTGTAACACTGACATGGCAGAAATTTATGGAGAAAGTTCGAAAAAACCTTTTCCCAAATACGCCTCCCCCTCTATCCCCTCGGTAATAACTCTAAGCTCGCCACGTTCAACTTTAAGGTTCATTGCTTATTCAAAATTAGATAATTCACACTGAAATGAAACAGATCGTCGTCAGTCCGATTTCGGTTAGCAAAAGACTCGTCAATTGTGGGTGCGAGTGTACCATGCCTCCAAACAGCCAATACTGAATTGCCACCGGACCACCTGCAGACATATTTCCATTGAGTACCAGACTCATTCATTTTCCAATAGCGTGAATAGACCAGTTTCCCCCGAACCAAGTTGTTTCGGAGGGGATGAGAATTTCATTTGTTAAACCCCACTCTCATTTCTACTACCCAGATTGTAACGGACATGGAGGAGCTGGAGAAAGAAGGAATATTGTGCAAACGCAGATCATGTCGCTATTTGATAAGAGAGCGGTGGAAATTGCTAGCCTGGTTTTACTCCACGCTGCTTTGGTACACATGGTCAGTGGAAATCTTGGAAAAGTTACTGACTTAAGCCGTCCCAACGAGTACATAGTCACAGTAAGAGTTTCATTGAAAAGGAGTGAATATAAGTGAAAATATCCATACTAGGTTAATTCCATTCACCTATGGAACGCATAGACTGTGATGATAATTTTGTAAATCTATAATGCCCATTTATATGCATGTTGCAGTCAAATAAGACTCGGGCGTAATTAAGAAACCAATTTATTTTTCTAGTGTTTCGTTCTTTTCACACAGTTGTGAAATACCCTGAAGACCGGCAACCATGGAGATCGAAAGTCCATGTCACAGTAGGTGCACAATGTCTAACATTTTTTATCTGCCAGTACTATATATTGCTGCCGTAGATGAACTTACGTGCGACAAAGAGATATTTACCATGAAATAGTTATATCGCTATTGGTTTCGCTGTCAAACTGTGAAAGATCAAGGTCATGGTAGGAAATTTCGTGTATTTTATTCCGTTTCTAAACATGGATTGCTATCAGATTATTTATTATTAGCAGAGGATCAGACTGCATTAAGGGTCATAGGTCAAGCACACCGTGGTTATTTAGTTATTTTGCTAGTATGAATGTAGCACTATCTTCTCAAATTGAGTTATATTTTTATTTGGGACTTATGACATTAACTATATTTTTTTCCTATGAAGTGAAATTTAGATGTAACTTAACTACTTGGGAATAGGTTCGTCAAATAAAATCCCTAATTTTGGCTATTATTCTAGCAATGGACATTGTTATTCTTATGTATCTGTCTTTGAAAAGTGTCGCATAATACAAGTGCGTTGAAGGAGCTGCGCTGGTTCAGTGGTTAGCATGTCGGACTCGCTATCCGAATGCGAGTTCGGGTCCTACATTAACCAGCTGGCCGCTGTGGTGTATAGGTGGGCTAGGCATTTGACTGCATTCGCTTCTGCATATTTTGACCTTTCTTGTGTTGCGCTACCTTAAAACACTCATCAATCAATGAAATAAAAGTGTACTGAATATCAGCATGATAATGTAGAAGTGAAATAATCTAATTAGTCTTAAGTTTATCATATTCTGTACAAAAATAAATGTGTAGGCATACTATATGTGGATCTGTGTGATGGTCCTTTATTTATGGTATATGCTGGTAAGCAAAAAGTATTCCAAACATACCTAATTTGACATTTATTAAATAAAGGCTACCAGACCGAAGAGGATAAATGTACGGATGTCATTGAAAATATCCACGCTAGGTTAATTCTTTTTACGTACGGAAGTCATACTCTGCCGTGATAATTTTGTAAATGTGAAGATTAAGTACAAAGAATATTGGTATACCTATTGAACGAGATTTGATTATTCATTTCCATTCACATGTTGACTTTTTCCACTGGAAACATGAAAGAAACTGCATTTATGCCGTCAACTACAGTGGTAAACGCCAATTGAGCGATATGGGACCCAGTTAAACTTACTTTTAGTTATGAGCTGTCATTATTGAATAAATGGTGAAGCCTTCGTTGTCTTTTTTCCCCATCTTTTTTGTATTTTGAAGGGTGTTATGGTCGATCAAGAAAACTGTTAGGTCTCTAATAATTTTTGATATTAAATAATAATCAACTCCTCCACCCCACCTCCAAGACCACAAAGCAGTACAGGGTTATTCTGACAGTACCATCAAAATTACTTTATGGCAATTGCAATTAGAAATATATAATAAAGGGAGATTCCGTAGAAAGCTTGGGCTTATTAGCACTGTATCCTCAACTGTAACACAAAATACAATACCACTGATCTCGATACAAACGGTTATATATAATGTATACATAATCTTGCATTCAAAGCACAACAATAAATAAGAACTAATTAATTGCAATTAAAAAGGTTGTGAGTTCAGTTTATTAATTAAATCTCTTGGTGTTCCTAATGTCATTTTGCAGTTAAATTATTTATATGTTGTTTACTACAGTTGTCACGGGTTGCCAAACAGTAATGGTTAAGTCGTTAAAGCGAAATGGAGAGTGCATAGGATTTTCTCTCTTAAGATTTGAATATTTTGGAACAGTCTAGAAGAAAGCAATTTGTATTCTCAAATTCACAACAGGAACAGTATTTCTTAGATACATGATTCATATATATATATATATATATATATATATATATATATATATATATATATATATATATATATATATATATATATATATACTCCTGTTCGGTGGTATAAGGGCACATTGCACCATAACCGGTTTGTGCGAACTTGGTGATGGCCAAGTGCTATTAAAAAAAAAAAATGTTCACCGTATAGACCTTATTCTGCTGATACCATCTATACGTTGATTTTGTAAAAAATATTTTTGGATTTGGATAAACATATTTCTGTTTTATGGGCATTTGACCTACGACCTCTAACCTTTTGCATCCCATAAACCGAAATATTTATATACACCAGATCCCATAAACCGTATGTGCTCTTGTTTGAGAAGATTTGCTTATTCTAAGCTCAAAATATGTTTTATAAGTCATTCCTTTTCCATAAACAAATTTACATATATACATTTTCTCACAAGTTTTTCTGCCATTTTCTATTAAGTAAATCTAATTAGAAAATGTGAACACATGGCAATATATGTTCCGAGGCTTAAAAGTTCAAATGGAGACAAATAATTGCAAATAAACAATATAGCGAACAGAACAGTACAATTTGATCATAATTTGAGAGATAAATGATGTAATTTGTTTTATGATAAGAGAGGTATCGCAGAAAAAAATATTTTCTCTCATCTCATTTGGGGTAATCAATAGTTCAATTATGCATCTGATTGTGAAAAAATTCTTCTTAATACAAAATTTCATGGAGTGATCTTCCAACATACTAATGAAACAGGAGTTACTACTATGTTGTTTCATAAACATGGCTGAATGCATGCACTTAAGCATGTATCAAATAAATGCCCATTAACATAAATATATATAAATATATATACCTGTAAACAGTTACACATATACATGTGCCCATGTTCGTGTCCTTAAACAGTGATATAAATATATTTATATATATACATGTATATGCCCATAAACATGTACATATATCCACCAAATAGTACTGTTTATGCCCATAAACAGGTGCATATATATATGTATATATATATATATATATGCCCTTAAACATATATATATATATATACCCACAAATATGTGTGTGTGTGATTTGGATTTTTACGTAACTTTAACAATTTTTCAGTCATATCGCTACGATGTCTGCAGTGTAACAGTTTATAGTGATGTCTAGCACTGGGGCATCATGCTGCAGACATGTAGCATGATGTCCCACCCAGTCACATTATCCTGACACCAGGCCGACTAGTCCTAACACTAACTTCTTAATGCTGAGTGCCAAGCAAGGCAACTATTAGTACCATTTTTTTAAAAGTCTTTGGTATGACTTGGCCGGGGTTCTAACCCTCGACCTCCCCCATCCGAGGTGGACACTCTACCCACTAGTCCACCGGAGCAGTCCCCACAAATATGAATAGCATACATGGCCTTAAACAGGTATACATACACATGCCCATAAACATTTATATTTACCACTGTATTCATGCAAAACTTGAGAACTGAAAAGATGGTTGATTGGTCTATTGTGCATTGTACAGCACACCAGACTTGTATGGATACATTACCAGCATTGCATAGATACATTTGACCCCAAAAATGGTCATGTTATACATATTTATGCATCGGAAAGGGTTTATTACCAATGAAGGTTAAAAAGACAAAAACAAATTGATGAGATTGATGGACAAGATGTAAAGGATAATATCTGAAGGTTCCCGGTCAAAGGGTAATGTTGAAAGTGTACAAGTAGTAATTAGACATAATAATTTAGGGTGATTGACCGAACACGTTGGTTACAAATATTCAAACAGGTTGCAATCAAGATATATTTTAGAATAAATATTAGCTATTTTTCAAGAAATTTAAATACAGAACACATTTAAGGTATGAAAAAGTTCCTTAAAGTGCTGAATGTTGTACCGACGATTGTATTTAGATTGGAATCTATCATAAAGTGCTTAATTGCAAGAAACTCACTTGAGTGGCTCTTCATCCTTTTATATATGAGCGGGTTATGCAAGTATAACCAGTTCAAATACTTGCAATGACTACCTCTTCCTGACTTAAGGTTCAGAAGGATGTAGGCCATTCACCCAAGGTTTGTTTGTCAAAGGTGTTTGTTTTTGTCAGCATCATTCCATCATGTCTACCACTTGCTAAATAAGGATTTTTTAAAACCAGTTGGTTAAGATAGGGCTTGAAAAGATAGAATTCGAAATAAAGAAGTTATGACAGGGAAAAAATGGATTTTTAAAAATTCCTATCACTTCTCTATTAGTCAGTGTTTCAAATTCTGATTTGTCTCATTTTTAGAAGTCTTGGATTAAAACATTTTCAGAAGTAATCTTCTAACCTGGGTTATTGAAAAAGGACTTACTACTCATTTGTTTCCAATACATTGACATTAAAATATACATGTCCAAAACTTGCATAAATATACATGTGAATAAACATGTACATATTTCTATTTACTACCTATAACATAAAATACGATTTAGTAATAGTAGCGTAGATAATTAACAGCATGAACATAAATAAAAAAAATTGGGAAAATAAAGCCTCACAAAATATTAAAATTGATAAAATTTAAAAGGTAAATATGTGAAATGTTTTTCCCCCAAATGATCTAAAATAAAAGATAATGGTTAATCAAAAAAATTCAGGGCCAAACATTTTTAATCTTAACCACATTCCTATGATATTTGCATATTAGTTGCTTATAGTCAGATTTCATTTCAAAGTTTTTGTTATCAATTAGTCGAGAACAATTTTGAAGGCTGACCTTTGGAACATAGTCTCAGTAGTAAATCATTGATAAACTTGTTTTTAACACTATGAACTTCAAGATGTCTAGAACAGGCAAAATGTTAATAAATGGTATGTTGTAGATGTTGAGTTTTCAAAGAAAAAAGTGTACAAAGTAACATGAATGCATAGATGAATAGTAATGTCTTGCACAATAGTATTATCTTCAAAGGTAAAAATGACAAAAAAGCTATTTTCTGTAAAAGTTTATTACCAACTTGTATTCTAATAAGTAAGAGAAATGACATTACAAATCATAAAACGTTTGCTTTTTAGTAAAAACCTTTTGTAGATAAATCTAAAGTAACTAAACATGAACTTAAAATCCATGAAATGATTATTAAAGAACTGTCAGAAAAATATTAGCAAAAAATTTCCAATTTATAACACTGTATATATCCTGCCCCTTTTTTGAATAGTGCCTTATGAAGACAACTGAAATATGTGTGGAAAGCACTTTTCTTTAGAATGACCTTGACCTCTAAATCAATAGGCTTCTAACCACTGTGCAAGGCATCTATAACATTGTGCTGAGATGTTATCTCTATGCACTGTTATCATGTCTAGATCATTTTTCAATGACCTTGACCTTTCATTTTTTGACTCTAAAATAAATATGAGTCTTCCCTAAAGCAAGTGAAAGTTGTCCACAATGTTTCATAACTTCAAATGGTGGACACCTTGTTTTATTGTGCTAAACCATTTTTTCTTCTTTCAGTCAGTGACAATGACTTTTAAGCCAGATATCAATAGGGTTCTTCCTCATATTAAGTGAAAGTCATCAACCAAGTATGGTAAATGTAGATGAAGGACCAATCAAGTTGTTCCTTACACTTGAAATTATCAACAGTTACATGACTAGACAATCAGATATCATCATAACATAACGTACTCCACATTATGGCAGGAATACAAAGATATACACAAACTGATAAAATTGGAAGAATACAGGCACTATTCTTCAAATCAACCAAATGACTTTGCCACTGTCCAAAAATATTCAAAACATCAGACTTAATTTTTTCAGTTTCATTAAGTATGCCCTATTGTGAAAACATGTGACAACTTTACCTGGAGTAGTAGCGATATGAAGTAAGTACTCAACAGGCGAGACATGAAAATATAAGGGGCCATTTCATTATGCATGTTTCTTTGCAACTGGTAAAACTAGCAAATTTGAAAATCCTTATAACAAAACTATCTAGCAAGATAACAAATGTGAAACACAAAAGAACTCACATTTATGTACTGTGAAAATGAATCATTTTCCTATCAATTTTATGCTGGAATCACTTGATGCAACAGTACTTAAGTTTGTTACACTATCTGGTAATTGTCTACCCTATGCCACCACCATGTTGACATATAGTGATGGTACACTGGTTTTTGTAACTTCCATGCAAGATGAGATACAGATATCTAGCTGTCTTTGAACTAAGCAGTCTACTAGACGAATCTAATCCTCTGAGCATTTCAATTGACTATACAAATATGTTTATGGCAATCACCCAAATAATCTGTACTGTAACCTCCGAATATTCTGGTCAGAACTCAATAAATCTAACTCTTGATCAGTTCAGCTTCAACTCAGTTATAAAATTCTTTCCATCAAGTGGTGGCTGAAAATTACCAGGTTTTCCCCAACTTTCATTCATAGTTGCAAAATTCAAGGGCATTTCATGGTTGAAAAAAAAACAAACTTTTCTCCGGACTTTTTCCCCGATTTTCAGGTAGCGTGGGAATCTTAACTAGATGATTTGAGTTATTGTGCAGAACTGAAATTGGCACATTCTGCTGTAACACTTCAAGCCTCTGTAAACAAATAATACTTTTGTATTTACATCCAGCCTTTTCCTTAGTTTAATCTGGAGCACTTATATAGAGCTCAAAATGAAACAATATTTAATAATGAAAGAAGACACCTATGTTCCCAGTCTCTGCATGTTGATAGATCAAGCTATTTGCACAAATTTAAATCAAGAACAAATATTTACACTTTAGAGTTTAACAGAAAATACCCCCCCCCCCCTGCAATAGATGCACATAATCTTGCAAGTACTGTGCAGTGTAATTATCAATTTGAGTTTTATGCAGCTCAACCCATCGGAATGGCACAAAATAAAAATTCTTACTAGAAAAGGCACACAAGATCACTGGTTGCATATATATGGAAGATCTGATGAACTTTCTTCAGTTTTTGAGGAATCCTTCAGTGAAAGTTGATACTTTTCAATTGAAATAACTATTTCATCCTTTTTTTATACCAATTTTCATGAACACATATCATCAAAAAATGTTAGAGTTACATTTATGTTACAAAGGTTGTCAAGATGGTACATGCTTACACTAAAAGAAAACAAAGAAGAACAAAGGCACATTTAGAGTGCTAGTTTGATGTATAGATCCTTAGGAACATGTGTCAAAATTGATCTTAAATTATGCTTACAAAACAAATCTTACAAATATACATACATATTTACTATGTAAACATATATATATGCTAATACATTCCTAATTGCACACCCAGAATACAAGCTTAGGGGTAGACCGATTCCAAATGTGTTCTGGAAAACAAATTTGGCATTTTCAAGTCATTTCCATGGAAAATGTTAAGACTATTTAGTATGCGATATTTGATACTTGTTTCGACAGTGTCTGTCAATTTATAACCCGTTTGCATGAAAGCATGAAAAGAAAGTGAAAATGAAGTACTGCCAATAGGAAAAAGGGACATTTACACCTAGAGTTTTATTCATGTACAAAGTTTAAAAAAATATATACTAAATTGTTTTCAATTTATACTCCTGAAATGTATGACAGGCAGAACAGTTGCTATAACACTGTTGCTATTTTGCAATACATCACACCATTTAATCTAATTTATTATCACTACCTGATATGGAGTACAAAAGTCTCGACCTGAAAAAATATTTGTGCTACAAACATAAACTGCTTCTTTTACAGAAATATTTATTTAATAGTAACATCACAGGATAACAAAAGAGCAATACAGAACGCACTGCTGATCATGTACAAAATGTGTCGAGTTAACATTCACAATAACAGTATATCCCTGTTGGAAATACATGTCAAATATATGCTTCATTACATTTACTACAATTACTTCATTCCCAGATACAGGAATCATTACAGTAAAACACAGCTTGTATACTATGTGATAACTGGTATAGCAGTCAACTAATTTAAGATAACTGGTATAGCAGTGAAATAATTTAAGATAGGTTTTACCTCCTTGTTTCCTTTTTTCCACATGGCGAGATGCTTTAATCGCAGAAATATATGTCTGAAATAAGTAAACCAAAAGCAAAATTGTACCCTGAAATTATGTGGTGGCTACCCCAGTTACAACATCGTATTGCTCAAGTCTAGTGTTTCCAAATGCCCCCAATACTCTCGAGAACCTGCAAATACTGCCAGATTTACATTATGAAGAAAAAAATGGCCAGACCTAAGACAGACCTTGGAAAGTGCCACAAACTAAATGAACAGTCAGCAATTTGTATGTGTACATATACTCTCACATCTCCTGTATCCTTATCCCTTGATGGAGTGGAATGTGCAGAACTGTTCTCAAAATAATTCAGGTACAATGACTTGTCAACATGCACATCTTCTGATGATGAATAAGATCTGTACCAAGTTTCACAGCAACCCAATAAAACCTGCACATGTAGTTGCATTCATAAAAACCCGTTGTACACTATATCCAGTTTGAAGTCCAAAAAGATCACCAATTTGCATAAAAACTTGATAGAGAATAAAGATTCATCTTTTGACAGTGACCATAATATATACAAGTTTGGCACATAATCATAAAAATTACTTGCTGCAAACCACTAATGAGATTGTGTCACACAGTGCGAGCAGACAAAAATGGCTAGCAACTCCCACAAACATTAATGGAGTACAGTCACTTGTTGATATGCTCATGTTCAGATCATCTAAAGTCTCTTTAAGATGCAGGTTGTAATGGCAGAATTGCTTATAGGATTCCAATATAAGCCCTGGAATATCATCAATATTGTTTCATCTGTCTCTATACTGTTGCTAAGTTCAGTTTCATTAAACATACATTATACCCAGGGAAGGCAATTTTTAAAAAATATGTGCCAGGGTAATTTGATTTGACAAAGTTTATGTTAAATGTATAATAAAATTCTAAACTGGGTGAGTACCCCACATCAGAAGTACTCCCGGGGACCCAGGAATGTTTTACAGGAACAGCACTAATCACTGAGTATTGAAATGATAGCCGATATTGTTAACAAAGTGCAACATACTAAATTTTGTGATCTAAATGTTTTCTGATATTTCCAAGTTTACATGTTCAAATGTAAACCTGTAAGTGAAGTATAAGATCATATATCATTAAACTTCTGGTACACAAATGTCAAGATATAACTACACCTTGGTTCAATCCTTTCATTAGGCACCAACCAAACACCAAAAAAGGGTTACTAAAACCAAAGTTTCAACAAGATCAGCTATTCTGGAAAAGCAGAGATAAAATGCACTTCAAGATGGGCAGCATAACATCCCTATTGCATTTACAATGGGTACCATTTTCATTTCAAATCAAAAAGATATAAGAAGTATTTCAGTGGAAAAAAAACCATGCTAATGTGGGAATCCATTAATGAGGAAATAGGAAGGTTTTTTAGGATGACCACCATGCCAGCTGGAGGATCTCTAATATTCCTTATTTATGAGCTGGTGGCATTTACTCTTTATTTGTGCCTTTGAACGCCTCTGTAGGCACTTTTTTTTATCCCGCAGGCTCTCTATTTGGCGGTATCCTGGAAGAAGTCCTTTCATGAGCAGGTGGCCAAATGCTGTTTTTAAAGTTGATACTTCTTCTTCAGTCCATTTAATTTTTCCTGAAACAGATTTTTGTACAACTGCATTTAGAAATTTCAATGTGCTATAATTTTCATCTGTGGTCAGTGAAGTCCTAGAATAAGATAAGGATATGATATGTACATATTTAACTATTAGCTCCTGATTACACATGACGATAAAATTGTTAATACATATTTTTTAGCCTTTATTGGAAGAAAAGTAAAGAATAGGTCACTTTTGTTTCTCAGGAAATAATTGGGGGTGTGGTGGGGATGGGCTTGTGGGTTGGTCTACAGGCATTATATTCCTGGAATATCATCAATATAAGTGGTCGATTGTGTGATTCATATTGAAATAAGATGATTTGCTTCTACACCCATGTGGAACTGAAGGTGAATACTTGCATATGTCTACTTCTAGCCATGGAAAGAAAGATTTTTAGTTATGCATATGTATCATGAATATAAAATACGCATGAAGCAAATTTGGCAAGATATGACATTTGTTTAACTGGGAATATGATTCCTGCTAAATGCATCTTCTTTGAAATTACTCTCAAGTTCAGTAATTTCACTGCAGTATTTTGAATACTTGTTATTGATGCAATTCAGTAATTTGTACAAAACTTACATTCATAAAGAGTTACCAATGTCTGTTTTGTGGGCAGTGAAAATATGACATAATGTTGTTGTATTAGTTGCCATCAAGTTTATAACTTGTAACTGTTTAAACGTAATAGTCATAATGTCAGGAATTGTAATTCTTACTTATACAAACTCTCTTTGTGGCATGCACTTCATCATCAGTCTCTTCATCAGTGTCATCGTTCTGCCTTTCTTGATTTCTAACTGAAATATTCAAACAGTTCCCCACTTTTATTCATAATTTACTTTTTAAATATTAGCTCTGATTAAGATATTTCAACACATTACATAGAAAACGAGACAACTGAGACCAATCACCTAATGAAATAAGCCTAACGGACAGATTGATAGCCTCAGAAAATAAAAGAAATAAAAGTGTTATTTGCTGCTGAAGAAGTACAAATGTAAACTTGTCAAAGAACTTGATGCAAAAGCTTTGTGAAGTTCTATGGAATGGTTCAAGAACAGTCTTGAAAAGATTTTCAGTTTTCCACATGTACTACCCTGTCAGCATAAATTTTACAAATGTGATATCTGTCGAGTTAGAATAATGCAGATGAGATGACAAAATTCTATCCTGCAGTTTTAAAGATGCTGTGTAAAGGTTTCTTTATTTCTGCTAGTGGCAGAGATACTTGATAGCAGATTATCAGTATCTGCACTGATCTCTGAGAAGTTTATGTTAAGATGGCAGCTGTGAAATTCAAAGCCTGACATGAAGTTTTGAAAATTTTTCCCTTGCTTGATGATTTAGGGATCAAGTACATTAAAAACGAGAAGAAACAAATTGAAAAAAAAGGTGGGCCAATAGGGTTATTTCATATTGAAAAAAAGGCATGAATGTATGTAAATTACTGAGAAAAAACCCACATTACTTCACTTCCTTTCATAAGTTTCAACAATAGCATGACCTTACATACTAGCTGTGTCTTTACTCCTGGTCATCATTTGTTATCAAGCTTCATTTTCCCACAATGGTCATTACACTATACTCTGATCACATGATTACAACTTCCTCGATAAATGCAATGTTATAATTACCACAGAATGACAAAGTGTCAATCAAATTTACTTTCACAACCATTTATGTCAAGACAATGAACTCAGTCCGGTAAACAACTGCCTACTTAAAACAAAGACGCAGGTCAAGACATGTGCTGTAATACCTCTACCAGTAGTATGGCTTGCATCGTGACACTTTAGTTAAATAGAAATGTTATAGTGTAAAAAGTACATTATTCCATGCATGACTTGAAACTAATTTGAATGAGTTCTTATGCACAACTGCTCTCTAAGCCATCAAATTCATTAAAAAAATGTCATGATTCAAGCACTTGTGCACCCTACCAGAATCCTAGAAATATATTTATGTTTTAGACTGAAATTTTACTGATGTTTCAGACACTAAAAAAAAATACATTTATTGGAGTAGCAAATACACACAAAAATCTTAAGCAATCTGTTCCACATCACAGACACCACAACTGAACTGACATTGTTCTGGCCATTTATGGAGTTTGTTCTTGACTCTCAACACAGAATCTTAAAAATTTCGGTATACTTGGGTTGTTCTGGAAAAAGTAGGGAAAGAAAATAACTCGTAGCATAAATGCTGAAAAACTTGGGCAGCTTGAAATACATCATGATGCCAACCTCCGATTTAAATTTTTTTCAAGACACTACAAACCCTCATCTAAATTTTGTACAACTTACTTCTTTTACATGTTCTCCTCTGATGTGTCGGGGGATCTGTCTCTGAATCTGCAAGAAGAAGCAAAACTATTATCATGGGTTCAAGACATCTTCCATGATGGGTTTTGGCCCTATTCTAACACATCATTCACTTCAATGGTAATTCTATATTTGTTACTAGAATGTGATGCCCATGTATTGCACTAATAATTTGTGAAAAAAGTACTAAACAAACCCATTATATACACATGTCATAGGTCTCTTTACTTGTACAAACTATGGAAAAAAATAAATAAGGAATTTCCTTAGCATGGCAACTACAGATGTATTCCAAGAACACAAATACCCCACCACAGAACAACAAACTGCATTCCCTTCCACAACCTCTTTTGACAGATGCAACTGTAATATTCTCTTTGAGATGTAGTAGGTACAATGCTGGTCTTGCCATTCAAATCAACCTGGATCTTCCTTTTTTGTCCATTTATTTCTTTACAAACGTACTAGATGTGCTCACTAAAAATCATGTTCAAGCTGACACAGTCATACATTGCTTTTGTCAATTAGGCCTACCATATCATGCTCATTCTAATAAATTCAAATTCTCACACAAGCAAATGTATGTGTTTTCAAGTTCTCTTAACCTACATTTCAGTTGGCTGGAATGCGACAGAAGCTGGGAATACCGAAAACGGTTAAAAGTATGATGAATATCTTTAACGAATATAAGTTATCTAAACATTAACTTCAATATCAGTATATTTTTATTCGTTTTGTTAAAGAAACATTCTTCAACTTAATCCGATTTTGGCATTCCTGGCTTCCATTGTATTTCAGTCAACATCGTCAGTATTTTCTTTCTTTGGGAAATTTCAAGGTTTTCACTGACTCTTCAAGCTTGCCTAAGATAATTTCCAGTGAGACAAACTTCATGTACTCCCAGTATGGCCTAGATTTCAATTGATGAATCTTAGTCTGAGAAAGAATAAAACAAAATAAAAGTTGTTTACTTCAAATCTTATTGATTCTGAATCAAGGTCTGGAACTAGCTCAGCGTTAGATGCCAATTTATATTATTGTTTATGAAAAACAGTCAGGTCAAATAGAACTGAACTGATTTTTATGAAAAATGTAAAATCCAGTAAATAAGTTACATTACAATAGCATGTAATGGAATAAAAATAAATTAAAACTAATAAACAAACAATTAAATTAAATCAAATATACATAACAATGCATAGGAAGAAGACGGGCAGACATAATGCGTTATGCGTGTGTGTGTGATTAGAATTTGTAATGTAGCTTTAAAAAATTTTGTCATATCGCTACAATGTCTGCAGTGTGGCAGTTTATAGTGATGTCTACCACTGGGGCATCATGCCACAGACATGTAGCATGATGTCCCACCCAGTCACATTATCCTGACACCAGACCAACCAGTCATAACACTAACTTCTTAATGCTGAGCGCCTAGCAAGGCAGCTGTTAGTACCATTTTTGTAAGTCTTTGGTATGACTCAGCCAGGGTTTGAACCCATGACCTCCCTCTTCTGAGGCGGATGCTCTAACCGCTAGGCCACTGGAGCGGTTAATGAGTTATGCCATGAAGTACACAATTTCATCTTGGGTTAAGGATATGCATGCAAGCGAAAAATATTAATGAATACCTGACACTGTTGTAGACAACAGAATGTTACCACCATGCTGCTCTTTCCCATAAATCTGAGCTCAATAAATAGCGGAAGGCAATATGACCCCGATCTAACTTTGTAATGACTTGACCTCACCACACATGTAAACTGTATCTATGTGGAAGCTTTTCTGAAAATATTACCTGTACTAGATCCATTATACATGTCACCCTTTGCGATGTCACTCTCCCTATTCTCATCACCCGAATCTACACCTTCTGAAACTTTAATTGATATGTGCATAAAAAGTATCAACAACAGCTTAAAGACCAAGTCTTGGAACACAAAAAAAATAAGGTGTTAAGATTTTAACTACTAATCAAATTTTACTTCAATAAAGAAAATTACCAATTTTGACTGTCAATTACTAGAAATGATTGATAATAATGAGAACATGACAAAGTATATACATTTTTTAGGGTTTGTTTTTAAAACATTTATTTCTAAAATACTAATCAGATCATCTAGATATAAATACAAATATGCTTATCCAATTTCATTGTCTATCTTGTGTGCCGACAGAATTTCCAAAATGGAAGAAATGATGAACAAATGCATATGAATATGTCACATCTTCAAGAGTGTTGTCAGTAAAGAGGAAACGTACTTCACAGAGCAGATAGTACATTTTATGTTCTCACACAAACCTTTAATTTTGATACAATGATGATATAATTTGGTGATGTGCTACTTTCATTCATGCTTTTTGCACCTGCTTCATGATCCTTGTGGTTAGTAAGCGGTTGAAAATACAATCCCTTGCTCTCGAACACATGACACGCTTTGCTTTTTGTTCCTGTTTCTGACCACTCTGACCTGTCAATCTCCACACTGACCGATGGTTCATACGAACACTTTGACAATGTAATGGAACGCAACCCTTCAGTACCAACTCAAATACCAAGTTAATGCATATATCTTGATAGGTAAAAATAACTTTGGATTTATGAAGAGGACAAATACCAATCTACCTACTTCTTTTCAGGAAGATAATGTAGCAACGTCATTACATATTTTTGAAGAAAAAGTTTAATAAATCATTCCACGAGGCAGACTTTGGAGATACTGTGGAGACGAGAGAAGCACAATGGTAATGCCATTGTTAATACATTCAGAGTTGACCACAGCTATGGGGTAGGAATAAATTAACACTTGCCATTGCAAGTTTCATACCTGTATTGGTCTCTGAAATTGTCATCAAGACATCGATTTCATCATGACTGTGCAGATTAATTTCTTCATCTTCTTCCGATTCATCACCATCATCACCCATCTCACATATTTCAGCATCGTCTGAAAGGTTGAAAACACTAATAAATATAAACCAAAAAATTATTCTGAGCATGGCATACAAATTTGCAAATAATTGAACATTATTTCTGAAAGAAAACTTTGTTGTATTGTCCTCACTTTAATTTCACCTGCAGAACATACTTTACTCATTAACCATTGATTCATAATTACAGTATAAGAACTGTTGACCATTTTATTGTTCAGTACTTGAAGCCAAGAATTATTCTCATTAGATCGAGTATCAAACATTGGCGCAATATTTTCCATCTAAATCTCTGATCACAAAATTCTGAAGCATGCATTATACAGACACTTTTGGAATTGCAATCATTATTCAAGAATAACAACGTTATTGTCAAGCACTACAAGTCACTGCATATACTTGATGTTCTAAAGAGTTTGTTTTGGTTGTTAGCCAAGAACTGCAAAATATTTTTTTTAACTAGGCCTATGTTAAGACACTATTCCAAGAGGTTTTGAGGCACGATAGCTGAGGTGCAATCTGAGTCATGTCCTCTATAACAGTTTTCGGAGATGGCAGTCTTTAAGCAAACATTAATGCAAGTTCACTTCTATTGTCAAAATTTCATTCTTTTTATGCTGTTCACTCTTACTATGAGACTTCAAACAAACACTTTAACTTCTGGATATAACTTAAGTTACTTCAGCTCCACAAGAAATGTAAATGGTTTGGTAATAAACAAGATTCTACTCTAATTTACCTTCTAAGTCATCAATGACAATATCTTCGAGCGTTTTCCCCTTATATTTTGCCACCTGACCCATATCCACTGCCATCAATAGGCGGCTAATTTTGGCAAGCTCTACCGATGACTCGTGCAGTCTGTAGTAAGTTTTGTGGGTGTCAACTTCATGGCCTAAATGGCGTGACAGCCAATCCAGTTCACCTTCTTTGAGACTCATGACCTATATAAAAAATATAACATTATATCCTCTGTTGATTTCATCTGATTTCTTGTTAACTCGGCAAGTAAGGACTTTTTCCTCCAATGAAAGGCCTATATTGTCCTTGCCAAATTTTGACATTAACAAATGGAGTGAAGATTCAGTTCCCACAATGGAAGGAATTTGGATACCTTCTGACTTTTTCCACAGTAATTTAAAAATGGTTAACCTCAAAAACATCCATGTCATTGAAGATAAATGCAGGAGAATAAAAAAAAAACAACTTGCCTTTTTATTCATTAAACAGAGAATAGATAATATATCGTATCGTAGGCAGTGTATCATGAATCATATCGATATGTGGCACATTAGTATCATTTCACCTCTAGAAACTATACAAATGGAATGAATGACAATGGACACATTTTATAATATTCTGCGATTTGGTGGCACACAAAAATGTTTTCAGCACCACTGACACTTCTTACTAATTATTATTGCATATAACACAGTGAACATGTTGCTATTTGGGAATTTTTTATAGGAACCAATTTTGGGTACCAAAAAAGGACATTTTTAAAAAAAACATCCGATAAAGACTATTTATTACCTGAAAAACTGTTGCTGCATATTTCCTCATTCTTGTTGCAGTGATTTTTGATTTCTGGACACATCCTGCTTCAGCTGCAACTTTCTGAAGTACTTGCCAAGTGTCTATGAATCCAGTTTCAGATTGCGATGCAAAGAAGAAAGGGTTGGATTTATGCACACCACAGGGAGAACGTGTGGTCAAAAGCACATCCAAAGCTGCTTTAACCTCATCTGTCAGTATAAGTGGGACTGGTCTGTCCCTTTTTCCTTCAAGCTGCACCATGTCCAGTCTGTAAAATAAAATGTTTCAAACATACTGAGGACCATGTATTATTTTATATCATGATTGCTTTCTTATGGGGTAGCATGGAATAGGGAAGAGGCCATTCATGTTGGGAAAGCATTATACGAATTGTGAACAGCAAAGCAATTTATGAAAAGCAATTTAATAAACTTGGAATTCTGTAACCAAAAATGTTTTTCTCACAAGGGTATCATGAGTTGCCCACTTTCAGCCTCATACAACCTTACTGTCACAAACATTCATATCAAGGTTCAAGTCACGGGGCATGATCTGTTATTTGGTATCCAATTTCACAAATTGGCTGCCTGTTTGCACAAATAGATACACTGAAGCAAAAATACTTGGATATGTGGCATGCATACTGGAAAAACAATTGGGTATTTAACTGTTTTACTTTAGTAAAAGATGTGGATACACTGCTTATCTGGACCATAAGTGCAGATTGAAAACAATACATATAAGAATGTACATCATTTGTCACAAATAGGTACTTGAGATATTTTACCATTCAATGAAACCATCTTGAGAGACCTTGACTCTTCTTCTTTTCACATCTACCGCCACAACTTCCCCTTTTTCCAAGTAATCCCCGTCCTTACCTTGGGCCCAAACTGGCGTCCCAATTGGTGGGAGGAGGCACTCCAGGACATTCTTCTCATTGTTCTAAAAAAAATATTTCTTGTGTACATGAAATAAACAAATGAAGCTATCATAAACTGTATAATCCGCAACTTCCAAAGCTTTCATGGTAGTCACACACACACGCACACACATCAACACATATCTTACAGTGCAGAATCTTACTTTGGCCTTCAGGAGATGCACATGGAAGGGGGTGGGTTAAGAGTATTGGATGACTGAAAAACAACGGCTACTTGTCTGCGTTATTTTACCAAACACAATGTTGCATCTTATTAATAGAAATTAAAACATTCAATGTTTGTGCTAGATGCCCCAGCTGCATTTTAAAGTTACATCTATCCCTGGGGGCCCCCGAGTGGCCGAGTGGTCTAAAGCGCTCTCCGTTACGGATTACTGCCATCTCACCACTGTCTGTGTGTGTTCGAGTCATAGATTCGGCTAGTGTGGATATGTGAGAAAGATTGCCAGTAGCTTCTCGTGGGTCGGTCGTTCTTTCTGGGGGTTTTCCCGGGTTCTTCCTCCACCATTAATACTGACTGCCATGTATTGCCTATCGTGTGCTGAAAAATGGCATTAAGCCCTACAACAACAACAACATCTATCCCTAATACCTTTTTTTCCCCAGTTGCCTTAACGAGAACAGAGAAAACATTTATCCACATGCACCATCTTTCATGCAATCAAATATCCTTTCATTTCAAAAGACCATTCATACAAAATGGGTATTTATTTATAAGTAAAATGTGGTTCTTTTCAAATAATCTTCCCTAATTTGCCGTTCCTGAGATGATGAAAAAGCTAAGTTAAAGTAGATTTAATCTTTCTATTAGACTTGCAAAAGTACCTTTCCTTACTGATAATAAACTTATGAAAGAGAATGCAAGATTGTCATATCAAATATTTCCCAGTATCAAATAATGTCAAGAGAGAAAAATACATTACCCATGTTCTAATTTTTATCTTCAATGTAAATTAAACAACATATGTTTACTTTATCAAATATGTGAAGAAAAAAAAGAAAAAAAACATTCAATGTTATATGCGAATTATTTCTAGGCCTGCCTTATGACATTTTGAACAAGACTGAAAAAACAAACATACCTGCTTCTTACTTCCATCAAGGAAGATCAAGTTTTTCTCCTTTAGATAACAAGGGTAAAAATATTTTCCCCACTTTCCAAATGCCATCTGAAAGTGAAATTACAAAATAAAGTTATTTTCAGTCTTTCAATGCAAAATGTCCTATATAAAAAGATGAACAAAATACATAAAATATTTCTGTACTTAATCATCACTCCCAAGATTTGGACCTCATAAAGACTTTGCAGCACAGTATATGTAGAAAACATCCAAAATGTTCAGAAAATCCCTTCCTAACACTCCACTTGGAAAGGTCATTTTAAAATTAAATGAGAAATGAATGAAACAGAAAATAGAAAAAGAGCTCTCCTCAACATTTCATACCCTATGCAAATATGGAAAGCCATTTTCTGATATGGAAATACCCAAGAGCTAAAGGCGAAAAACAGTATTAAACTTCACATTAATTATAAGAACAGATGCAGGCAATAGACTTTCCTCTGTCTGTTGATAAAGTCTTGAGAGATTTGATGCTTTTTTTATATCTAAATATATTACCGATAATTTATATGCACTTCTGTTTGGACAAAGAACTTTCTTTCAAGATTATAATATTTAATCGTTAATGTATATACAAATTTGCTAGATATGCCTATAAATGTATGTGAAATTCCAAATGTCTATGATCATTGCTTGACATTACAGTTATTTGTTTGGGCATTTGATATACATGTATGGCTATGCTTCCTTTAAATAAAGTTCCCTAGACAACCAGAATTGCACATGGAAGCTGTCCAGCATGCATGTACATTTATAGTAAACAATAGTATAAGTATAGGGGTTAATGGGCAATATGCTATAAATGTATATAGGTTTGTGGGAAGTTAATCTTTAGGGAAGTAAAGTGGACTTGTAACCTCAAGAATAAAGTAAAGATGGGAATGGTTTGTGGGTACCTTAATAATGAAGATATACTTTGGATAAATGTATTTATGATCCAGATGCCCACAAAATATTCCCTGTCTTGTTATTTTACAGGTTTTATTTCAACGGCAGATCCCTTACATCATCTATGTAGTACTCACAAAACCCTGTGATGCATACATCTTTAAATGGTTCGATATTAATGATTATGAATGTGCACTTCTGTGGTGACATGTACCTTCTTTTCAAGCATTTAATTTTTAATCATCCTTGTATATACACAGGCCTAGAAAATACCTATAAACATATTTATAATTCCAAATGTCCATTATCATTTCTTGACAGCTCAGTTATTGTTTGTTTGGGCATTGGGCAGATATGCATGAATGGCAGTTGGATAATGCTTGAATGAAAGTGTCATTAGATAATAAGAACTGCACTTGCATGCTGTCAATCACACATGTTCACTTATAGTGAAAGATCTACACACTGCATGGTAATAGGGTTTAATGGGCAATATGCTATATATATATATATATATATATATATAGATAGGTTTGTGGGAATACTGTCTTTGTAAGAAGTAAAACTGACATGTAAACTTAAGAATAAACCAAAGATGAGGATGGCTTTGTGGGCACCTGAATCATAAATATATATACTTTGGATTATTGCATTTAGTATCCTGCTCACAAACTATTCACAGTCCTCATTTTCAGATTACATTTCAACTGTAGGTTTCTTACAATTGTAAACGATTGATGTATTACTCATGAACCATGTAATTCATGACTATTTATACCTTCAGGTATTTCCGATCATTTATATGTACTTCTGTTCGGACAAAGAACTTTCTTTCAAGATTATAATATTTAATCATTGATGTATATACATATTTGCTGGATATGCCTATAAATGTATGTAAAATTCCAAAATGTCTATCATCATTGCTTGACATTACAGTTATTATTTGTTTGGGCAGTTAATATACATGTATGGCTATACTTCCTTTAAATAAAGTTCCCTAGACAACCAGATTAGCACATGGAAGCTGTCCAGCATGCATGTACATTTATAGTAAACAATAGTATAAGTATAGGGGTTAATGGGCAATATGCTATAAATGTATATAGGTTTGTGGGAAGTTAATCTTTAGGGAAGTAAAGTGGACTTGTAACCTCAAGAATAAAGTAAAGATGGGAATGGTTTGTGGGCACCTTAATAATGAAGATATACTTTGGATAAATGTATTTATGATCCAGATGCCCACAAACTATTCCCTGTCTTGTTATTTTACAGGTTTTATTTCAACGGCAGATCCCTTACATCATCTATGTAGTACTCACAAAACCCTGTGATGCATACATCTTTAAATGGTTCGATATTAATGATTATGAATGTGCTCTTCTGTGGTGACATGTACCTTCTTTTCAAGCATTTAATTTTTAATCATCATTGTATATACACAGGCCTAGAAAATACCTATAAACATATTTATAATTCCAAATGTCCATGATCATTTCTTGACAGCTCAGTTATTGTTTGTTTGGGCATTGGGCAGATATGCATGAATGGCAGTTGGATAATGCTTGAATGAAAGTGTCATTAGATAATAAGAACTGCACTTGCATGCTGTCAATCACACATGTTCACTTATAGTGAAAGATCTACACACTGCATGGTAATAGGGTTTAATGGGCAATATGCTATATATATATATATAGATAGGTTTGTGGGAATACTGTCTTTGTAAGAAGTAAAACTGACATGTAAACTTAAGAATAAACCAAAGATGAGGATGGCTTTGTGGGCACCTGAATCATAAATATATATTCTTTGGATTATTGCATTTAGTATCCTGCTCACAAACTATTCACAGTCATCATTTTCAGATTACATTTCAACTGTAGGTTTCTTACAATTGTAAACGATTGATGTATTACTCATGAACCATGTAATTCATGACTATTTATACCTTCAGGTATTTCCGATCATTTATATGTACTTCTGTTCGGACAAAGAACTTTCTTTCAAGATTATAATATTTAATCATTGATGTATATACATATTTGCTGGATATGCCTATAAATGTATGTAAAATTCCAAAATGTCTATCATCATTGCTTGACATTACAGTTATTATTTGTTTGGGCAGTTAATATACATGTATGGCTATACTTCCTTTAAATAAAGTTCCCTAGACAACCAGATTTGCACATGGAAGCTGTCCAGCATGCATGTACATTTATAGTAAACAATAGTATAAGTATAGGGGTTAATGGGCAATATGCTATAAATGTATATAGGTTTGTGGGAAGTTAATCTTTAGGGAAGTAAAGTGGACTTGTAACCTCAAGAATAAAGTAAAGATGGGAATGGTTTGTGGGCACCTTAATAATGAAGATATACTTTGGATAAATGTATTTATGATCCAGATGCCCACAAACTATTCCCTGTCTTGTTATTTTACAGGTTTTATTTCAACGGCAGATCCCTTACATCATCTATGTAGTACTCACAAAACCCTGTGATGCATACATCTTTAAATGGTTCGATATTAATGATTATGAATGTGCACTTCTGTGGTGACATGTACCTTCTTTTCAAGCATTTAATTTTTAATCATCATTGTATATACACAGGCCTAGAAAATACCTATAAACATATTTATAATTCCAAATGTCCATGATCATTTCTTGACAGCTCAGTTATTGTTTGTTTGGGCATTGGGCAGATATGCATGAATGGCAGTTGGATAATGCTTGAATGAAAGTGTCATTAGATAATAAGAACTGCACTTGCATGCTGTCAATCACACATGTTCACTTATAGTGAAAGATCTACACACTGCATGGCAATAAGATTTAATGGGCAATATGCTATATATATATATATAGATAGGTTTGTGGGAATACTGTCTTTGTAAGAAGTAAAACTGACATGTAAACTTAAGAATAAACCAAAGATGAGGATGGCTTTGTGGGCACTTGAATCATAAATATATATTCTTTGGATTATTGCATTTAGTATCCTGCTCACAAACTATTCACAGTCCTCATTTTCAGATTACATTTCAACTGTAGGTTTCTTACAATTGTAAACGATTGATGTATTACTCATGAACCATGTAATTCATGACTATTTATACCTTCAGGTATTTCCGATCATTTATATGTACTTCTGTTCGGACAAAGAACTTTCTTTCAAGATTATAATATTTAATCATTGATGTATATACATATTTGCTGGATATGCCTATAAATGTATGTAAAATTCCAAAATGTCTATCATCATTGCTTGACATTACAGTTATTATTTGTTTGGGCAGTTAATATACATGTATGGCTATACTTCCTTTAAATAAAGTTCCCTAGACAACCAGATTTGCACATGGAAGCTGTCCAGCATGCATGTACATTTATAGTAAACAATAGTATAAGTATAGGGGTTAATGGGCAATATGCTATAAATGTATATAGGTTTGTGGGAAGTTAATCTTTAGGGAAGTAAAGTGGACTTGTAACCTCAAGAATAAAGTAAAGATGGGAATGGTTTGTGGGCACCTTAATAATGAAGATATACTTTGGATAAATGTATTTATGATCCAGATGCCCACAAACTATTCCCTGTCTTTTTATTTTACAGGTTTTATTTCAACGGCAGATCCCTTACATCATCTATGTAGTACTCACAAAACCCTGTGATGCATACATCTTTAAATGGTTCGATATTAATGATTATGAATGTGCACTTCTGTGGTGACATGTACCTTCTTTTCAAGCATTTAATTTTTAATCATCATTGTATATACACAGGCCTAGAAAATACCTATAAACATATTTATAATTCCAAATGTCCATGATCATTTCTTGACAGCTCAGTTATTGTTTGTTTGGGCATTGGGCAGATATGCATGAATGGCAGTTGGATAATGCTTGAATGAAAGTGTCATTAGATAATAAGAACTGCACTTGCATGCTGTCAATCACACATGTTCACTTATAGTGAAAGATCTACACACTGCATGGTAATAGGGTTTAATGGGCAATATGCTATATATATATATATATATAGATAGGTTTGTGGGAATACTGTCTTTGTAAGAAGTAAAACTGACATGTAAACTTAAGAATAAACCAAAGATGAGGATGGCTTTGTGGGCACCTGAATCATAAATATATATTCTTTGGATTATTGCATTTAGTATCCTGCTCACAAACTATTCACAGTCCTCATTTTCAGATTACATTTCAACTGTAGGTTTCTTACAATTGTAAACGATTGATGTATTACTCATGAACCATGTAATTCATGACTATTTATACCTTCAGGTATTTCCGATCATTTATATGTACTTCTGTTCGGACAAAGAACTTTCTTTCAAGATTATAATATTTAATCATTGATGTATATACATATTTGCTGGATATGCCTATAAATGTATGTAAAATTCCAAAATGTCTATCATCATTGCTTGACATTACAGTTATTATTTGTTTGGGCAGTTAATATACATGTATGGCTATACTTCCTTTAAATAAAGTTCCCTAGACAACCAGATTTGCACATGGAAGCTGTCCAGCATGCATGTACATTTATAGTAAACAATAGTATAAGTATAGGGGTTAATGGGCAATATGCTATAAATGTATATAGGTTTGTGGGAAGTTAATCTTTAGGGAAGTAAAGTGGACTTGTAACCTCAAGAATAAAGTAAAGATGGGAATGGTTTGTGGGCACCTTAATAATGAAGATATACTTTGGATAAATGTATTTATGATCCAGATGCCCACAAACTATTCCCTGTCTTGTTATTTTACAGGTTTTATTTCAACGGCAGATCCCTTACATCATCTATGTAGTACTCACAAAACCCTGTGATGCATACATCTTTAAATGGTTCGATATTAATGATTATGAATGTGCACTTCTGTGGTGACATGTACCTTCTTTTCAAGCATTTAATTTTTAATCATCATTGTATATACACAGGCCTAGAAAATACCTATAAACATATTTATAATTCCAAATGTCCATGATCATTTCTTGACAGCTCAGTTATTGTTTGTTTGGGCATTGGGCAGATATGCATGAATGGCAGTTGGATAATGCTTGAATGAAAGTGTCATTAGATAATAAGAACTGCACTTGCATGCTGTCAATCACACATGTTCACTTATAGTGAAAGATCTACACACTGCATGGTAATAGGGTTTAATGGGCAATATGCTATATATATATATATAGATAGGTTTGTGGGAATACTGTCTTTGTAAGAAGTAAAACTGACATGTAAACTTAAGAATAAACCAAAGATGAGGATGGCTTTGTGGGCACCTGAATCATAAATATATATACTTTGGATTATTGCATTTAGTATCCTGCTCACAAACTATTCACAGTCCTCATTTTCAGATTACATTTCAACTGTAGGTTTCTTACAATTGTAAACGATTGATGTATTACTCATGAACCATGTAATTCATGACTATTTATACCTTCAGGTATTTCCGATCATTTTTATGTACTTCTGTTCGGACAAAGAACTTTCTTTCAAGATTATAATATTTAATCATTGATGTATATACATATTTGCTGGATATGCCTATAAATATATGTAAAATTCCAAAATGTCTATCATCATTGCTTGACATTACAGTTATTATTTGTTTGTGCATTTGATATACATGTATGGCTATACTTCCTTTAAATAAAGTTCCCTAGACAACCAGAATTGCACATTCGTGACTTCAATGAATTAATCATGCATTTAAATAAAATACAAATTCTCTGAAAAATCCATTTTTTCCAATATTTAAATAGTCATAACTTTAGAACTAATCAACATATTGCAAAAATGTAAACTGTTCTGAAAAGGGATGAATGAGCTCTATAACAATCAGTCATTAAAATAGTTATGATGATTCTGCAATTTTGACTGGGGTTGCTATTTGTTAGGGACTCAAAATGGCATCACTAGATAAGTGCCTGTTGCATTGTGGGTATTTGCATACACAATCGTGATGTCTGTGAAAACAACCCATTGTAAATGACCAATGACCATAAGCTAATGTACTAATCAGAACCCTTTGTGTTGCATGCATTTTTTTAAAAATATTTTATCTTGGGATATTAAAGTGATCTTGAACTGTGAATAAATGAGTCATGTTCAAAGACAAACTGTTGTAACCTTTTGCAGAAACAAAAACAAAATGCATTAGAATATGTGAATACTTTTCAATGTAATAATTATAATTCTGTGAACAGGTTTCAGGCACTATCTGATTTGTGTACAAAGTGCAGCTTATTAACTTGTAAACACCTATGCGATACTGTTCAAGTTACTTCTCCCTCTGAGGTTCCCCAAGTGTTTAATATGTCAATGTCTTCTTGTATGCATGTAAATCAGTCGCATTTTGAATATTCTCCCGTCTCCACTACATGTGGTCATTGTACGACAGATGGATCTTATATGTTATCTTCTTCATGTGTTGATGTAAAGAAACAAGGCAATGTACAGAAATCTGTCAAGTCTACAAACAATACATGGCATAGTGCCTTGTCTGAAAATCAATCCTCTGATAAAAATTGTCATACCTTTGGGCACCTCAAAAGAGGTCTGCATGTAATCAAAATAAATATTCAACACATCCTCCCAAAACTGGATGAGATAAAGTTAATATTACAGCAAACTAGATCAGTCAGTATTCTAGGTCTATGTGAAACCTTTCTTTCCGATGATACTGATGCTTTGGCTCTCCAGATACAGGGCTTCCACTTTGAAAGAAAAGACAGAGACTCCATGGGTGGTGGGGGTATTCTTCTCTATGTAGACAGTTCCATTAGTTATAACAGACGTGTTGATCTTGAGACTATTGGGGTAGAGAGTATCTGGATCAAAGTAACCCTTGCTCAATCAAAGCCAATACTCTTGTGTTCAGTTTACAGGCCACCTAGTTCCACAGCTGATTGGATTCATATATTTGAGACTCAGATTCAAAAAGCATTACTAAAGGAAGATTTAGAAACTATCATATTACGTGATTTTAACATTGACTACATGAAAACTCCACCATTAACATGGATAAGTAACTTTGAAACTTACAACTTTACTCAATTAATTAACACCCCAACTAGAGTAACAGATAAAAGTGCTACTATCATTGATCATGTCTATACTAATAAACCTGAAAACATAAGTGAAATAAATGTGCCAGTGTATGCACTGAGTGACCACTACCCAGTCTGTATAACTAGACATGTTCCAAAATCATCTAAAAATGGGCAACACATTAAAATACAATACAGGGACTTTAAACAGTTTGATGAGGAAATGTTCTTAAATGATTTAGTATGCAAACCCTTTCAATCAGTCTACAATATAGCTGATGTCAACACTGCTTTAGATAAATGGTATCAGATGTTCAATGAAGCCTTAGACAAGAATGCCCCAATTAAAACAAAAAGGGTTAAACACCAAATTACACCCAAGTGGATTACCCCTGAGATCAATGAGGCTAGGCACCTAAGAGATAATTTCCACAAGAAAAAAGACATGAAAAACTATAGAAAGTGGAGGAATAAAACTAAGCATCTGATAACTAAGGCAAAAGAGAACTACTATAAACAGGCTATTAATGAAAGTAAGAGTACCAAAACATTGTGGAAGCATCTAAAAGAGCTCAACCCACCCAAGAACAGTTGTCTTCCCCCTAGACTTAAGCAAAATGATGATATAGCAACATCTATACAAGACATTGTGGATATGTTCAACAATTTCTTCATAACCATCTCCAGTAACAGTATTCAGAACCAGACTAACATCCCAAATGAAACTGATGCTCTACAGTTATTTATAAGAGCTAAAATTCCTGAAGATAATCATTTTTCAATAGCTAATGTCAGTGAAGCGGACGTTTTTGATATGCTAATTAAGTTGAATGCATATCATAAATTTAAGTATAATGAGTGGTAATTTTCCAGAAAAATTGAAATGTGCAAAGGTAACACCTATCTTTAAGAAAGGAGATAAAGAGGATCCAGGAAATTACAGACCAATATCAATTCTACCTGTATTGTCAAAACTTTTTGAAAAGCATGTAACCATTCAGGTCTATAAATTTTTTGAAACAAACTCTCTATTTCATAAAGCACAATCAGGATTTAGAAAGTACGACTCATGCCAAACAGAACTTACCACATTAATTGATCTTTGGCTGAAGGAAATGGATAATGGGCATAGGATTGTTTTCCTTGACTTCAAGAAAGCTTTTGATCTTGTTGATCATGAAATTCTGCTACAAAAGTTGAACTGTTACAGGTTTGACAATCCTTCTTTAAACTGGTTTGGATCATACCTAAACCAAAGGTCTCAACAAGTAAGCATTGGCAATATTAGCTCTCAAACTCGCACTATTCATTCAGGAGTCCCTCAAGGCTCAGTTTTAGGCCCTCTCCTCTTCCTTATCTATGTCAATGATCTACCATTAAATAATGAATCCACCAATACAGAATTGTTTGCAGATGATGCAACCTTGTATACATCCCATTCTGATACTGAAGTTATCCAAACAAGATTAAACTCAGATCTTATTAGAGTCCAAAACTGGGCAAAACAAAATAGGATGGTAATTAATGAAGGTAAAACAAAATGATTGATTTTGGGGACGACACGAAAGCTACACAAGTCAGGGAACCCAAAACTATCTCTTGCAATAAATAATCATCCATTAGAAAATGTCAATCATGAAAGGCTTGTAGGTGTGTCCATAGATAATAATTTATTATGGAATGACCATATTGATAAGTTTTATAAAACACTGTCATCCAAAATTGCCCTTCTCAGTAGAATCAAGAAATATTTACCTATGGAAACTCGCAATCTATACTACAAGACGTATATTCTCCCAACAATGGATTACTGTTCTAATGTATGGGGGAAACTGTGCTAAATCTGAGCTTGACAGGATTTATAAACTTTAAGACTCTGCATCATGGCCAGCATAACTGGAGGAATAAACTGGCAAGAACAAACTACCAACTGGTCACGTCTGACAAGCTTTCTCATGAACCTGGTTAGTTGAGCCGAGAATCGATATCGCACATAGATGAGATGACGTGTGAGTAATCTATAAAGGCAAGCGCCTTACAACACACTGCCACCCGAGGCCCCGTGAACCAATTCAAGCACAAGGGCTCATAACGAGCCCCTATGATTGAAGTAACCTATAAACATAGTACATGACATTAGAGTACAGTATTGTACAAAATACCTGCTATATTCTTCAAAATTATTTATAAAAGCTACCTATATTATTGAACCCTAGGGCGGGGTATACTCGAACATCTCTCGTATTTACATAGTCATTCTTTAAATATACAGCTTATATTCAGTGGAGGGGGTGCGGACCGCAGCGGGTGACACCATCAGAGCAGATGGGGTGGGTGACACAATGAGTTACCGCACATGACAGTCTAAAAAATGTTTGAATTTTTGTGCAGGAAGGACGTCCATGGAGGCGACACTATTAGTTACCGCACTGGGTAACAGCAACCCTAGTGACGCCGCTAATTATATTAAAATACATTTGATTACTTACCAACGACATGATGTTGCGTTCTTCAGCACGTTTTCCCAACTTCAACATCTCACAGAAAAGGCCGAGATAGTTCCAATTGTTTCGGCGCCAAAACCAATCGAATCTCCTCTAAACTTTGCGTAACTATCGTATCCATCGAACGATAACACCCGCTATGTTACGAACGTAGAAAAAAATTGAACTACGCATGATCATTGACCTTTGCCAAAACACCTCGCTTGGTCCACGGGAGATAACTGCATATTTGCAAAGAAGTTTATGGGCATATGGAGTTAAGGTGATATAAATTAAAATCACAGTCAGCGAAGTCGTTTAAAGCAACATCGTTTTAAAATCCCATAAAACTCCCATAAAACCGTCAGATGCCCATATCCCTTTTAAAAAACATATGAAATGGCCCATATACCACCTAAAGGAACTCTATATATATATATATATATATATATATATATATATATATATATATAAATCGTAGTTTAAATTGCTACACTTTGTTCTTAGCCAAGCATGCATGATCTGAGACATTACATCACCAGCGTAATAGTAACATGGAGGTTGTGTTTTTTGTGTGTGGTTTTTTGGGTGTTTATATATATATATATATATATATATATATATATATATATATATATATATATATATATATATATATCCCTGTGTTTTAGTCTTGAATAAAACAATACTGGTAGCAATTTATTTGGTTCACAATAAATTTAGATGGCAGTATCTTAAATACTCCAGGCAAAAACTTGTTTGGCACGAAAAATGTAAATCGTTTTCATTAAACCAGACAAGATTTCCAACAGTATAGTATTTCGTGTGTGTGATGTGTTTGGTATTCGTTTGGGATCTGGAAAGCAAAAGGTGAACAAAAATATCTTGTCACTGTCATCAAAATCGGTGAAGCGTAGAAAGAGCGTGAACAAAGGTATTTGATGCTTTTATCAAAATCAATGAAGTGAGAAAATTAGAAGGTCAGCAAAGGCATTTGGTGTTTTGCCATATCAAGGTCAGTGAGGTATGGAAAGTAGAGGGTGAACAAACGTTGCTAACACTGCCATATCAGATGACATTCTCAACAAACGTTGCTGACACTGCCATTTCAGATGTCATTCATAGCAAACGTTGGTCACACTGCCATATCAGATGACATTAATAAGCGTTGCTGACACTGTCATATCAGATGACATTCATTATTTTTTAAGTTTAATTCTTTGTTGCACATGAGTTAATAAAATGTTGCGTTTGAATGTGCAACTCACACAGAGGTTACCTGTTTCCTTGTAAATAAAAGTGATTACCTCACTTTTTAAAAATAATATTCATGGTATAAATTTCAAGAATTACCCTGTATTGAACCTACTCGTCGTCACGAAACTAATATATGTTACCATTTTGTCTTTGTTTTATGTACTATCAGTTATCATGCTGTGATCACTTTGTGTAAGGCTTAATTTACATATCATGATTTGAGTGCTAAACTGTAGGCATGCGCTTCACGTTTAATTTAATTTAATTTAGAATTTAACTTAATAGTATAACTTACCTATAATTGCAAGTTTGGTTCCATCTTTCAGGTCCTAAGCGGGAGGTGATGTTGTCAAAATACTAAATTAATTTTTAATTACCGCCTTTCTTAAATGCTTTGCTTATTCATATTCTAATGTATGCCTTATATGATTTGTCCCATTGTATTTTATGTAGTATTGGATGTCTCACATATCATGTTGATTTAATTAATGTATTCTTTTTATGTGTTATCGGTTAAAAGCTCATTTAAGCCTCGTGTTAAACGTTGTTTTTAAAATGCCGAATATAAATAAATCTTTCCTTAGCTTGCATACCTAACATACCATTTCGTACACTATCCATAATAGTTCAGGTTCGGGCGGGTTGAATCGTTGTACTTTTATGAGCCATATATATATATATATATATATATATATATATATATATATATATATATATATATATATATATATATGTATATATATTTGATCAAGTGCAACAAACCGGGTTAATTTGCTTTTCTAATTTAATTTGTGACATACCATGAACAGTACAAGGGTATGATTGCATTACTTGAACTCTCTGTTGAACTCTATGTTCAATCAGTATTGCCCATTGCGAAATTTGTCTCATTAGTGAAGCAGCAACCAATGTATTTCCGCAGCATTTGTCTGACTCTCGGGCAACTTGGAAATTTTCGGTTTTTCATTTAAGTGCATACTTGGAAATACAATAAAAATGATAGTTTAAGTAGTGTGTGTGTGTGTGTGCGCGCGCGCGCGCGCGTGCAAGCAAAAATTTGTTATTGCTTGAATATCCTTAAGATCTTCTGTATGGAAAAGAAAGGCAAAGACTAAAGACACAATAATGAATTACAAGACAATACCATGATCTGATCATGTCTTGATAACATTTTATTTAGAACGTATTATTTCGCATGATAGAATACCTCCACATACTAATATGCACATAATAATGTAACATCAGCGTATATATATATATATATTGTAATGAATTACAAGACAATACCATGATCTGATCATGTCTTGATAACATTTTATTTAGAACGTATTATTTCGCATGATAGAATACCTCCACATACTAATATGCACATAATAATGTAACATCAGCGTATATATATATATATATATTGTAATGAATTACAAGACAATACCATGATCTGATCATGTCTTGATAACATTTTATTTAGAACGTATTATTTCGCATGATAGAATACCTCCACATACTAATATGCACATAATAATGTAACATCAGCGTATATATATATATATTGTAATGAATTACAAGACAATACCATGATCTGATCATGTCTTGATAACATTTTATTTAGAACGTATTATTTCGCATGATAGAATACCTCCACATACTAATATGCACATAATAATGTAACATCAGCGTATATATATATATATATATTGTAATGAATTACAAGACAATACCATGATCTGATCATGTCTTGATAACATTTTATTTAGAACGTATTATTTCGCATGATAGAATACCTCCACATACTAATATGCACATAATAATGTAACATCAGCGTATATATATATATATATATTGTAATGAATTACAAGACAATACCATGATCTGATCATGTCTTGATAACATTTTATTTAGAACGTATTATTTCGCATGATAGAATACCTCCACATACTAATATGCACATAATAATGTAACATCAGCGTATATATATATATATTGTAATGAATTACAAGACAATACCATGATCTGATCATGTCTTGATAACATTTTATTTAGAACGTATTATTTCGCATGATAGAATACCTCCACATACTAATATGCACATAATAATGTAACATCAGCGTATATATATATATATCTATATATATATATATATATATATATATATATATATATATATATATATATATATATATATATATATATATATATATATAACTGGCATATGTGAAATGAAAATACGTCTTTTTACGAGTCTATGATCTTGAAATAAGTAACAGAAAAGAGTGAAGACAACAAGCTTTGAAAAATTCAACAAAGAATTTATTTAACTAAAATACTAAGTGAATAATAAGCAAAACGAACTTACGGTATTGCGAAATGAGTCCAAAAATAATCCAAGAATTAAAAAAAAACATACATATTATATCAATGGAAAATTCTAAGTGGATCAAAGTTTAAATCCCTATGGAATCGAAGATGGAAGGCGATGACGTCTGTAATAGCGTTGTACTGATGTGTCAACCGTCTCTTGCTGAATCGCAGAAAGTATATTATTGCAGGTTTTGAGATCTCTATAATTTTCAGGGAATATCTTTGTCCAAGAATTATCAGAGCACTTATGTAATTCCATGGAAGATAATCATTTTAAATTCAGTAATTTGAAGAAATAAAACTCAATCCCGTAAACAATTTTACATAAAGAATGTACTGGAATATTTTGAAAAAAAATTAAAAATAACAGACACATAATTGAATTAAATATATACATGACACTCTATATAGTCATATAAAGAACAGCTGAAAGAAGAAATATTCTTATCGTCCACTTTGTGTTACTGTGTAAGTAATATTACTATTGCATACATCTTCCTATATTTTTGTATGGCTTAATCCATCTTGACTCTACATTGCTTATTTTACACTGTTATTGGCTCCATAAGTAAGTTGATTAATCAAGGTATCCGTGGTAATAGCAGGGTCAATACGTGAACTAAATAGATCAAAGCAGAAATAACTGAAATGATACTTAAATACTCGTTTTTATTCGATGTAATCTAGGCTACCGACCCATATTAAATTCATTTATGAAAAATAACATGGTACAAAACTTAAACAACACTTCTAGGGAGAAGGAAAATAATTTTATTCGTTCTAATCATCGTCATATAGTGGCATCTTACAACACAAAGAAAAATTCAAATGTTAAATATTTGCATTCTGTTATCATAACTTTACATTCAATGGGTTTAGGACCAAACAATTTAATTTTCAGGTGCTGTGGCTTGGCTTTTTATAAATATTTACCAGCTCTCCAATTACTTGATCTGTTTGACTGTATAAATAAAGCCCATTGATATTTTATTATATTAGTTGCAAGAAAAATAATAATTCGGTTAAATTAAGAAAACACCCATGTCAGAAAGAAATCCGACCCACTACCCCATCCCAAAAAATGAAATCGTCTGCCCCTAAGAGCCTCTCTCTACCGAGCGGATGAAGTAATGTGTAACACTGCGAGCCTAGTTTGAGGTCCATGTTTTGCCCTTGTTGTTAACGCGCTAATTCAACAAACAATGTTCCTGTAATGAATCGACAACCATACATTCTCGAGACTTTGCATTCTTTCTTTAATTCTTTAATTGGCATTGCATTTGTGTGAATATGCTTTCTATGCGATTAGAAAGTACTATTACAGTACTATTAACAAAATACCTGTCAAAATCTGACGATAATATACAGGGTATATTGAGCCTCCGGGGCGCTATCGATGACATCCGACGATAATAAAAAGGTATTATTGAGCGTCGGGGGCCCTGCCTGTCAAATCTGACGATAATATAAAGTACTATTAACAACATACATGTGAAATCTGACGATAACATACGAAGCCCCTTGAGCCTCTGGGGCCTTGGGTACGTGGCCCACTTTGCCTTATAGATAAACCGGCCCTGTTACGCAGTAAAACGAAATTTTCTTTTTATTATACACTGAACGTGCTCCTGAATAGATGCTTGGAATACTAAGCTCACTTTCCAGTACAACACATCACACCACCAACCCTTTCCGAAAATTCACCTCATTCTCACTGGCTGATAATATTATTATCTGCGACTTAACGCCTTTAAAACCAAATTACATGTGTGACATTTAGTACGGTAATGTACTTATCTGACAACGAAGCGCTAACGGCATCAAGTAAAATTTAGCTTCAGCAGAAAAGTTAATGCATGTTTCATTTAAGTGTTCTAACTCACAAAGTTTTCGTTTTTCTTGCTGTAGGTATGAATTTTGTAAGCACAATAATGAATACCAGGCATTGTGGACAATTTGTTTTGCACATGGGTGTGTGTGTGTGTGTGTGTGTGTGTGTTTATATTATTATTATTATTATTATTATTATTATTATTATTAACATGTGAAAATATATTATTAAAAACCATTTGAAGAGTGTTTCACGAGACTATTCCGATAATTATTTTAGCGAAGAAATCTTTAGGTCGATTGCAAGAAACTAATCCATGCTACCGCAAAGTTTCGTGTATATTGTATATTATGATAACTACTCCAACTGACTAATTATTCGGTTTAAAAATTACCCACCCCATATACCCACTCCCCATAATCAAACAAAAATGATAATTACAGTGTAACAAAGCTATAAGCAGAGAAGTAAATGGCTTTATGATCTACTTACCGATACAATCCTCGTTAGAGTAAACCCTCGTTATGGTAAAACCAATGAACCTAGCTTAATTGCGTAGTATATTAAAAATAAGAATATGAATATATGTTTATAAAATTCATTATCGATTCCAGATTAATTATCGACATATGACATATATTTATAAAATTAAATGTAGTTATGGGTACAGTCATGAGGTATAAAATATGTTGATATAATTAATAAAATGTTAGATTGCTAGTTGAATGGAACATTATTGCATATAAACAGACAACACGTCATCCATGCATTTCACATAAATACCTATATATTTTTCATCCCTTAAATATTCTTAAGCTTTTTTATATATTTGTATGATGTCTCTGTATTTCTGGTGAGGAACCATGCATTAGTAATGTATTTCATATTGCTTACTGTTTGGGACAGCAATGTGTGAATATTGATTTTCTCATTTCCGTCCTGAGATATTTGGTAGAAGGATAGCATGAAAGCCTTTCAGGGTAAACACATTAAATTTGTTTAACATATTTACTTCTCTATCTGAGTGACCTGGTTATATTATATAAGCCATTACTACAAGTTTCCATTTTGTGTACTAGTTTTGTCAATTTATTTGCAGACTAATTGGACACAAACGCTGTTAGTACGATAACGCGCAAACAAAAATACTTTTTAAGGACAAAATTAAGAATTATAAAAACTCGCCGTGCATCAGCTACAAACTGATTTAAGTTGAAGCAGACAAAAAGGTTTGCAAACGTATTTTTTTAATAAAAATTTATCAAACGTGGGACTTCTTATTCAAGAATCAAGAGGCACAGATGATTGGGTCAAACAGAGGAGTTTGATTGGTAAAAAGTCTCTCTTGAATCCTGATAAAAAATGTGATTACAAATAAGATGGTTTGAGATAAATATTATACACAGAATTATTGATACAAATACATTTTTTCAATTAGTATAATAGATAGTAGTTTCTTACTTTTGTAGGAAGCTTCCTGAATCGATTTGCCATCTATTTTTGAAATGTAATACGGTACATAGTTAAGATGTTTGAGGTAGACCGTGTGTCTCTGATCTCTACCAAATGTACAAAATTATAATTTATGAAATGGAAAAGCTTTTGCTTGGTATATAGAATATGGTAAAAGCCAGGTGTCTCAAAATTTACGCTATTACACGCAAAGTCTTACATTTATAAGCACACGTATTTTAATGCCCATCTTCATATATCACATTTTATAAAAGTTTTAAGCGGCTTTTATTTAGTAGCAAAATACAATGCTTCAAAGCGTTTGCGTTTTGAAGGCAATAGTTTTTTTTTATAAAAAAAAATATATATTGTTACGGCTATTGGATTCAATTTTTTTTTTTTTTTAAATGTTAAATCCAAATTTGTTATTTTGCCTTTAAAATGAATTGATTGGGAGATTTTTTCTAGAATGTTCAGGCTGACTTAGATTCTTTAATTATAAACAAGTTTTGACCTTGGCTTGTTTGACCTAAATCCTGACCTTGCTTTAGAAATTGTCAACAAGCCTCTAAATCTATTGGTCAATTTCAAGGACAACACTTTTATTGAGGGTGGGAAGTGAATGATTTCCTTCTAGAATATTTCATTATTACGTGACTAGGTGAAGGTAGACTCTTCCTTTGACCTTCTATCAATTTCTAGAAAAGCGCGTGATTACTTGTTTACTTCAGAAAAACAATATATATAGCGGTATTTTAGAAGCTGACATTAGTAGAATCTTTGGGCTGTAAGTTATTGGTTGTGTATTTTTCTGTTTGAGTTATAATAATATTATTCTGGACTTGTGTCAATTCGTTGGAAAAGAAGAATTATCTGGAAAAAGGACATGTTTATGATATTCATTTGGATGATTAAAAACAAGAACTGTACCACGTGACATTGTCAGCCATTTTGAATTACATCGTCAAGATTCGAACCTGGAACTATTAGAACATTTATTTATCAGGACTTGCAATTCCATTAGTGGATTATTTTGTGAATTCTATATTTGTTGGATTTGATTCTCTAAAACCGTAAGTTTAATTATTTTATGAAAATAATTGTACTTAATAAATTCATTGTTAAAGTTATACAAGCTTGTTAGTTTTCACTCTTTCTGTGTTGCTGCTTATTCGAGCCTAAGCACGTAACATAGAATTGGTGGCTATCGTCTCGGGATTGAGATTTGAGATAAATTTGAATTTCCCCTAGTTTTTGAGAATTTTAAATCTTTAGTGAGGCTAACACGCTTGTATCAAAATGACATCTAAGGTAGAAATATTTCTTTCTAATCCTACCCAAGAGCAATTAGATCTTTTCAAAAAAGACGAGTTGGTTCAACTTGCCAGAAAATACGATCTTTCTGAAGTGAAGGCTTCTTTAACGAAACAAGATATCAAAAAGATTTTGGTCCAGTATTTGGTAGAACAGGATGTTTTTGAACAAAGTGCTTTGATTCCAGTCAGTAAGTCTACACAAGACTCTGACATTAAACTGAAGGAATAAAAATTAAAATTCAAGATGGAATTAGAGTTAAATAAGTTGGAATTTCAGAGGGAGAGTGAATTAGAGTTAAAAAAAACTGGAGTTTCAGGAAAAGGAGAAAGAGAAACAAATTGAATTACAAAAAGAGCAAATGCGGATTGATAAAGAGGAAAAGGAGAAAGAGAGACAGGAAAGGGAGAAAGAAAAGCAAATTGAATTACAAAAAGAGCAAATGCGAATTGATAGAGAGAGAGGAGAAAGAAAGACAATTACAATCTGAATTAGAGTTTAAGAAACTGGAATTTCAGGAAAGGGATAAAGAAAGACAATTACAATTTGAAAAAGAGGAGAGAGAGAGAGAGACAGGAAAGGGAGAAGGAAAAACAATTACAATATGAAATTAGAATGAAAGAAATAGAGCTGGCAAGTGCGAATCATCATCATACTTCAAATCAAAATTTTGATTTAGCAAGGAATATTAGATTAGTGCCCCCTTTCAAAGAAAAAGAAGTAGACAAATATTTTATTCTTTTTGAAAAAGTTGCAGAAAATTTAAAGTGGCCAAGAGAGAATTGGACTCTGTTACTACAATGTGTAATTACTGGTAAGGCTAGTGAGATTTACACTTCACTGTCTGTTCAGCAAAGTGGTGATTATGACGTAGTTAAAGAATGCATTTTAAGAGGTTATGAGTTAGTTCCTGAAGCTTATAGGCAAAAATTTAGAAATTACAGAAAAGAAGCTGGACAAACTCATGTCGAATTTGCTAGACAAAAAGAGCAGTTGTTTGATAGATGGTGTTTAGCCAAGAAAGTCGAGTAAGATTATCAAACTCTCAAGCAAATTATATTAATTGAAGAGTTCAAAAACTGTGTCCATAATGATGTTAAAACTTATCTTGATGAGCATCAGATTGAAACCTTAGAAAATGCTGCTCGAGCTGCTGACGAATATTCTTTGACACATAAAGTTCCTTTTGTTAACAAGACTTCTACTCAACAATTTAATGGCAGAAAAGTATTTCCGCCTAATTCAAGCCCTTCTAAAACTCAAACTAACACAACTTTCAAAAATCAGACTTCGGAGAAGTTTGATTCTAGATCCTTGTCTCTTCCGACGTGTAACTTTTGCAACAAAAAAGGACACGTTGTTTCTGATTGCTACAAATTGAAAAATAGGAATCAGAATCAAGATAGACCTGTTCCTAATGCTCTTATTTCCAAGAGGTCAAGGTCACAGTCATGTATTGAAAGCAATACAATTGTTGGGTCTAATAAACCCCGGTCTGATTTTATTATGGAGAATTATGAACCATTCATATCGAAGGGTTCTATATCACTGTAAC